>VXBP01002533.1:252628-461681 GCA_013400115.1 Rhinopomastus cyanomelas
GGGAGGAAGGGAGGAAGGGAGGGAGGAAGGGGAGAAAGGGGGGAGAAAGGAGAAAAGAAGAGAAAGAGACGAAAGAGAGGAGAGAGAGAGAGAAAGGAAAGCAAGAAAGAAGAAAGAGAAAGAAAGAAAGAAAGAAAGAAAGAAANGGTTTAAACTGGCTTTTTTTCAGCCTTCATGGGTCTGCATACGTGTTTCAGACATCAGCATTACTTTCACATTAGTCAAAATTCACAACTTAAAACACAGGAAAGCAAGTAAAAGGATGTTTAACAGATGATGGCAATATTTAGGTATTTGGAAACATCTAAGTTGGCTTCTCTTCAAGATCTCTCCATTTCCTTGCCCACAGTAGTGAAAGAATCTCTGTTTATCTTGATTACATTTCCATTTACCTTTCTCTCACTATGTTTGCTTTTATTTTCCGGTAAATATTTCAGCAACATGAAGATATTTCTGAATTATTTTCTGTTTCTATCAACAGAGACGCTAAATATAGTCTGCAGCAGTGGCTGCCTTCATTAATATGATTTCAAAACAACAAACACGACACTCGGTGCATACTTTATTTCTGCTAGGAGACATCCTATTGCTAATTACACCCAAATCACAGCTGAATGAAATACGTGGAATTCAGCGTGATTATTTATATTGTGCTTTTAATTGTTATTACTTTTCTTTTCCCAGGCAGAAGGGAAAATTATCATAGGGCAGAAGATGGCATCTGAAAAAGCCATGTTCTCCACAGGCAGGCTTTGTTGAGTCAACAAGGTCTTTGGGAGAGCTCGGTTTGTATCACACCACGCAGCATTTCTCAGGAGTCAATAAACTCAGAATGCAAAGGATTGTTTGATAGAGATCCTTGTAGTAGTTCACAGGACAGCGTTTGCTTTTGGGGAAGGGAAGGGAAGGGAAGGGAAGGGAAGGGAAGGGGAGAAAGGGGGGAGAAAGGAGAAAAGAAGAGAAAGAGACGAAAGAGAGGAGAGAGAGAGAGAAAGGAAAGCAAGAAAGAAGAAAGAGAAAGAAAGAAAGAAAGAAAGAAAGAAAGAAAGAAAGAAAGAAAGAAAGAAAGAAAGAAAGAAAGAAAGAAAGAAAAAGAAAGAAAGAAAGAAAGAAAAAGAAAGAAAGAAAGAAAGAAAAAGAAAAAGAAAAGGAATCATTATATTTTTCAAAGAGCAGCAAGGAAGATGATGGATTAAAGCAGATGCAGACTGTTTGCGGTTATATAAGACTATTAGGTACCCTGCTTGTTCTGGCTTTTGTAATTTGTCCATGTCCTACTTTATATAACTCAATCCATTGTGAGCAAAAACATGAAATACCAGAATTGTTCATATTTCATTTTGTCAGCAAATTAGAAAAAATGTAAAAGCAAACACAATAGACATCATATTTGTTGGGTACAGAACTAAGTATTTTTTCTTATCAAAGGAGTCTGAAAAGAACAGAAGGTTAAGAAGATTTTTTTTTTTCACCATGAACAGATGTGCTTGTTACTGTTGATGGACAAGCTTATCCACTTACATCAATTAATATCAACAGCAAGCACATCAGTATGGAAGCTTGTCCTGACGCCTTGATTTTTTTCCCATCTGACAGGTAATAGTAGGGCTGGGAAAATGTCACCACAATTTAGTCATGCCTCACTGGCTTTAACTAGTTCGGTGACAATGGGAATGCATCATGCCAAGATTCCTTATGATTCATAATGGTACTGCATTAGTAGGCTATTGCGGAGGATTTAAACTAGTCTTTGTCAATTAAGGGTTTAAGGTCAAATCCTCTTTATGGTTTTTTCATTTGTGCATTAAGTAAAAGCAAGTTAAAATATTTATGAATGCCACTAAAACGTGGAAAGTTTCTTCAGGAACCTGTCTTTTCATATTGAGTCATAACTGAAACCAACTATGTTTGACAAAGAAAGGCTATTTCATCACATGGCACGGCTTATCCTCCCCTTCTCTAAAGGCCCCAGCTACAATCAACTCAGATTTGGCAGGAAAACTTCTTCCATGGATATAATGATTTTAGACTACGGGATGAAGTTCTGCCTCAGTACATTTAACAGTGCTTAAGAAAGGACTACAATGTTTGTAAACCAAATCAGGACCATAATATTTGTAAATTGTTTGGGTGCTCAGCAACCAAGAGGTATTTCAATAGTAGAAGGGAATGCTGTCCATGGGTCAGTGAAAGGGATGCAGGGCAGGCACTCTGCTGTTCCTGCAGGAAAAGCACAACAAAGCCAGACAAGCCCAGCAAAGCCGTGCTGTCCCTATGGCTGCAGTGGCCATCCAGACCACCTGCAGGGCATCCATAAGTGGCTTCCCAGAGTCAGCATGTCCTGTTTTGGGGATGGGTCAGGGAGCAGGGACAAGGAGAGCTGCTGGTTTCACCCATGGAGCCTTCCCTGCTCAAGGTGGACCTTTGTGTCTTTCTTTTCTTTTACAAGGTAAGAACAGCTGAACGTGCACAGGTCTTCTATAGCAACGGGCCACGGCTTGCTTGTTTGCCTAGGTGCTGCTTCAGTGCTTTCCACCAGAGTGGCTCCCAGTACAGTACATCCAATATAAACATGCGCTCTTGTTACGCAATATTTTGTTGCCTTGGGCTAGAAATGGCATGATACTTCCTCACATGCAGAGAGACACACACATCCACACACTTCCACGCTTGTTCCATTCACGTGTTTTTGACTGAAATTGCCATGTGTTCAGGGGGTTCTTTTCTGCCTGGTCTCTGCCTTAAGTAATAGAAGATTCAGCATTTGGCTGTAAGTCATTGATTCAACTCTTATATCATCAGAGAAGTAAAACTTGATTACTCCCAGTAGAGTTAAATGTTTCAGTTATATGTGGAACAAGATCTTCGGAAAGGATAGGAAATGACATTTTCTAAAATCAATCAATCAACCATGAAGAGAAGTTTATTTAAAATTACTCCTTTCTGATTACTTCTAGGAGAGATAAACAGAAAATTATTCATAAAGAACTCGAGGTATTGATAATGTGACGGCCGAGAGGTTGTGCTCTTCAGTGGAGATCATTTTCCAATGCTGTGAATGCCTGCAAAACCAGACAAAGATATTTACATAAGCTTACACCAGTGGCAAATGTGTATTGGCTCAACAGCCTCGTTAGAAATTAAATGGCAGTTGGCAATCTATGCCAACTGTGTGTAAAAGTGTCAGCATGAAATATATAGAAATACTAAGGATGGGGGGTTGTGGAGTCTCCTTCTCTGGAGATGTTTAAAACCTGCCTGGATGTGTTCCTGTGCCACTTGGTCTAGGAGATCCTGCTGTGGCAGGGAGATTGGACTAGACGATCTTTCGAGGTCCCTTCCAATCACTAATGCTCTGTGGTTGTTGTTATGGGTATGGTTAGACTCGGTGCCCTAGGAGGTCCTTTCCAGCCATGATTATTCTGATTCTGTGGTGCTGTGACTTAAGTTGCTCATAAATTTCATCGGATTCAGTATGCAGAAACACTTGATTATTTAAAAAGGTAAAAATAGTAATTTTCAGAGGATGAACAATTTGCATTTAGAAAGTTGATGAAGCTTTGTTGGCAGTTTTTTGAGCATAGTGGCGATGGTGAGCACACCCGTGGTGGCTACAGCTACGAACTAACCCCGGGCGTACAAAGTGATCGCTCTGTGAGAGCAGCTTTGAGCCTGGTGCCTGATTGTTAGCGTAAAGCTGAAAGGGATCTAGGAGAGAGCTGCTGATTCTGGGTCCTCAAAGGAAATGAGACCTGACAAACCGTGAGGAAAACAAAATGGAATATGAGAAGCAGAGTGAATGCACTGAAACTGCAGAATTCTGGCACAGGCATCATGCAAGACATCGCTCGGAAAAAGACACCCCAACAGGAATTTTGCAGCTTTTGTGCATTTGGGCCATCATAGGATTTTTTTTTTCAATTTCAAAAATCCAGTTCTGATGCTCCCATCTTCTCTTGCTTCACTCTCTGCTGTACCGAGGAGATATTAAAGCTTACAGACTTGGTGTAGAAAGTGTGGCTGTACTGTCTGGAGCCAGCAGAAACTAGGTCTAGACATACTGATCTCACTAAAATCATTAGTGAATTATCAGCACAAGCCCAGATGACAAGTGGCTGTTGTTAAGCAGCAGCAGTGTGTTGTTGCCAGTAAGACTTCAGCTACTCAGACACAGAATTCCAGGCAGCAACTTAACTTCTGTTTTGTTAGAGAAAATCAAGAGTTTTTCTGTTCTGGAGGTGCAGTAGGTAGAAACATCTTGAAATGATCATGTGATGTGTTCTGTGAGCCAAAAGAGGTGTTTCTTCAAGGCCTTTTTTAAACAGAGATGTGCTTCTGCTTGCGCAAACCCTCCCACATACAGATGAGGACATAATGTAGGGCTACATCTCATTATGCAACCTACCTCCCACATGCATGTTCTAAAAGAAAGCCCTGAGCAGCTGCATAACACTCCTTTGGGCATGAATAGAGCCTTTAATACCGACACTGAAACGCGAGTGATTAGCACTGTTACTGGCACACGCAGCACCTGAGCATTCAGAGTTCACTTCAATGCAACTGATGAACCATCTTGGTTGTTTTGCAGGGAATGAGCTGCCAGATTTGCCTGTGGGATATTCCACGGTGCCTTATGGCCCAGGCAGAGCTAAACCCCGTGCAGGGTGAGCTAGTTCATGCAATGAACACTAATTAGCAGCTTATTGTGATTGTTTTGCAAGAATAAAACAACAGAGGTGACACTGCAAGCTACAATCACTGGGTTGCTATTGGGATGCCTGTGCGAAGGTGGAAAGAGTCTTCTCTGACCCTCTTAACAGGTAGAGCCTGCAAATAGCTGTCATAAGAGGTGTGCATCACCCAGGGAAGAGAAGTTCACTGTTGTAGATGGATATGCTCTCTCACATTTCAGAAAGAAAGAGGAGAGATGGATTTAGTTGTAAGCTAGGACAGTACACTGGGAAATTAGTCCTATTTATATTCCTTGGCAAACTGAGCATTTCACTCACCCTGCCAGGATCGCTGCCTGACCCCAGAAATCTCGGCTGTAGGAGGTGTATTGTAGAGGTTAGTAACAGACAACGCGAAAAAAAGAGTACTCACAGCTCATAGCTCATTCAACAGGGTTATTTATTTATTTAGATTCCTGCAAACATAAAACCCCACCTTCTTCATATGCCCTAAATGCCACTGATGTAATCTGAAAAGACCCTCTGATACAGCAATTGAAGCAGCAGCTCTTCACAGGCAGATCCTCCCTCCCTGCACGATCAATGCCCTGCTTTTACAATAGCTATTGTATACCCCTATTTTCAAATAGAGTGAAAAAGATGAGCCTTGCAATATGCCCTGCAGGTCAAATTCAGGTTATATTAAGTCAGGGAAGGGGAGGAATCCATTTCAATGTTAGTGAGGAGCAGATCTATTTATAAAGCCTTTTTAAACCCTTGCTCCATTTCACAGCCTATATGGCAGCTGATTTACTTCAGCCCAGACGATTATGGCTGCTGGGGTATCACCTCATCAGGAAACCACACTATTGGTTTCTAGTTCTTAAAAACACAATAATTGAGACAAATGAACACGGCAAAAGAGAATTGTAGAAAACATCATAGGAAAGTTTTTCAGCCTGCCAGCACAAGATATTATGATTTCATTTTTTTGTATATGTATTACAGGAGTTTTGACATCTTTCAAGATGCCCAGTGTGGCACTCAGCGCTGGCATTTTATTTCATACCCTGGCAGATCAGAACTTTTGAAAAAATACCCTGCCTTCATGCCCCGTTCCAATAGTAGGAGACAATATTTGTGAGAACCAGGTACAGATTTCACAAATCACACAAGTGTAGGTCCTCACGTTCCTTCAGCACTGACAATGCTATCTTTGCTGTCCGCAGAAGTAATTTTTGCCATGTACTCAAGTTAATGATGATCAGGAATTTCATGAGTAAAAGCACACCTCTGCTCAAGTGTTTCCGAGGATCTTCGAACCCATTCTGTTTCCACCACTTTTTAGACAACAAACCCATAGGGGTTGCACTGGCTTTCCCTGCGAGATACAGACAGCTCTTTCCTGTGGTGGACCAGAAGATGATACGCAGATCAGACTTCATGCTGCATTTTTAAAATGTCCATCTAGAGTCACTTGAGTAAAAGACCTGTTTCTCATACAGGCTGTGAAACATCTTCAGCTTGTGCGTGAACAGAGGACTGACTCCAGCCTGTTAAACAAGGGAGCTTTTGGAACCTGTGCATTAAATGGCTTTGTGATTAAATTCATTAGATCAATTAGCCTACAGAGAAGTGGTTACATGCAAAGCTTTTAAGTCATCCTTTCAGATTACAGCATAGGAGCTCTGACTATCTTGGGCTGCACCTCGTACTTGTTCAGATCATCTATAATGAGACGGTTCTCAGTGCACATCTGCATTCTGTTAAGAAATAGAAGGAACTTAATCCATGGATAGTCAGGTACTGCCATAATCCTTCCATTGGCTGTAGCCCCTTTTGCTTTGTCCACTTTCCTCTTCATTTATTGCAGAAATCCGTAGGAGACAACACAGGCACACGAGTCTTCACTCACTGATATGAGGTTTTTGAATCTGTCGAAACTATTTGAACCCATATTTCAAGGTTGAATGACAGCATTTTCCCATCTAGTGACACCGGGTGTCTGACTAGCACTAGTCAGCACAAATATATATGAATAAATGAACCTCATGGCATCAAAAATAGGCTCAGGTATATCAGGCATGTGAGATTTTCCTTACTTCACTTTGCAAATAGCTGGACAGTTCATGACGACCACAGTGCTTGCTCTCAGTTCTGAAGGAGAGTTTTCAAACCCTTCCGACAGCTAGGAGAAGCCACTTACCTCCTCACTAGGGGCAAACTAAGAGGCTGGTCTTTACGTAGAACTCTTTGTTAAGGATTTACTAATTCTTGACAGAGCCACTGGTGATGTTTGCTGAATGGCTTGTGCAAGTCACTTCACATCCCCTGGCCCCATACCCATGCCTTGAGCACAGCGGCGGCTCCTGTTTATTTAAAGTATTGTGACCTTTCTGTCTGAATAAACTGTAAAAAGAGGATTGGACTAGATGATCTTTCGAGGTCTCTTCCAATCCGTAATGATTCTATGATTCTATGATTCTGTGACTACTTGTAGAATCGGACTCCTAAATTACTGCAATGTTGTTACCTAAGCAGGGTGGGTATAGAGATTCTAAAATTCAAAGAAAATCACTTTAGAATCTTCCTTTTCTTTCATTTTGCTGGCCAGACTCAGAAAGCTGGAAGATCTTTGTTCAAGTCCATTATTGAGGTAGATTATAATCTCCCAGGTCTGTGTGTGAATAGGTGCAGGTATTATGGAATTACTGGAAGGTCATTTGGTAGATGTTTACAGCAGATCAGGTTTTTATAGCAATGGTGAGAAGTGAAGGGAACACTGCTGCACTATTTATGCTGCTATCAGGTTTCACTGACTGCCCCGTATTGTGCTGCAGGTACAGTAGTTTTCACTTTCAGAACTGGGAATAATTCCAGAGGAATGCATCTGGATAACATTTGCCTGTTACCCTCCCCAGAAAAGAATTAGTCACCAAGGGCCCTATTCATAAAAACTAATTCAGGCCATTTCCACATGAATATCACGTCTTTATGTGGAAAAAGTGTGGAGCATGCTCGCTCTTTCTTTCTACATAAAGAATCCTTTTCTGTGATTAATGGAGCTGTTTCCCCCTGTCTGTAAATGGACACCTCCATGCTTTGTTAAAGAGAAGACTGAAGCCCAGAGCAGAAGCGAGATGGATAAGAAACTCCTAGATTTAAATAGTAGATATGAATGACTTTGGAAAATGTTTATGGTATAAATTATTTGGCTGCTAGAGTAGATGAATGCTTAAAAATGTAGGGGAAAAGGGATCAGGCCTCACTGAACACAGACTTTTACCAACTTGCCTAACATTTTTCTTGAATTTTATAGTTTCCTATTAACTCTTCAGCGCTAAGCAAGTCAAAGCTTCTGCTTTGTGCGGCACTTGGCAAATTCCTGCTCCGAGCAGCAATGAGTTAATCATGGTGATGTGATCGCTTCAATCAGCCCACAAGGCTGATAAATTGGATTGATTGGAATCACATCATTAGCATGTGAATTTTGGTGGAATTTTAATTGCCACCGGGGTGCACAAGATTTATGGCAGAGGCAGCTTGTGATTTTCTTTTGGTTGAAAGCTCATTTTCATGTCCTATAACACAGACTACACTTTGACTACTGTTTAATTTGTGCTGTGATAAAGGGGTTTAGCATACTGTGAGTGCAGATCATTGCATTTTGTGTGAAGTACAGTACATAACGAAAATATTGTCTTTTACTACAATCACTCCAGGAAAAAGTAGGGTTTTATTGAAGACATTTAATGGAGTTACAACTACAGCTGCAGAACACAGCTCGAATGAGGCTCACAAGACAGCGAATATCGCTGGCTTTTGATGGATACAGTCCCAGGCTTGGTTTTACTGAGAAGATATTGAAACAAATGTGCATAGAAGTCTTCTAGATGTTTATGACATCCCCAATGACAATGAAATACAATGTACTAAATGCATTAAGTAAAAAAAGAACCCGGTTAGTGGTTCAGACTGTGTGAGCCTACTGATTTAATGCTTCTACTGAATATGACAGGGAGGAAAAACAGACTATTAGGGCTAACTTGATCCATATGATCAACTTTGATGCCACTAGATAGAAGTAATGAGATAATGTAACCCATCTGAAATGCTAAGAAACTAAATGACTCCTGACATAAAACCCGAGCCTTCAACTTGTTGCGCAGCAATGTGCACCCCTTGCCTGTCAATAAGAAGCGTCCGTCAAATTGTGAACACCCTCCAGATTTGTCATAAAGTATAACAAAATTAATGATGAAATGTCCTGATCTTTCGAGGTCCCTTCCAATCCCTAGTGATTCTATGATTCTATGATTCCTTGCAGCTAGAGACAGCTAGAGTGGCACCAACATCTTCTCCACTGGCATTTCCCTGTGAGGCTGACTCTTCGTGTAACAAAGTGCACAAAGACACTAATAATCACTGCAGATTTCTCTTCGTGTACTGGTTTTCCCATTATTCCCCCCAAATTTCCCAGTACTACATCCTCAGATGATTTGTCAGTCAATTTGAGGTTTGAATGCACCACAAAAAATGTAGAACTGCAAGATCCTGAGAACTGAAATTCCTGAGCCATTCAATCCACTAGGAGGAAGATCAGAGCTTCCACAGGCCAAAACCTACAGAATGAAGGAAAGTAGGGCAGCCATGGTTTGGTTTTTCTTTCTCTGACGAACAGTAAGCAGTTGACTTGACTCAAGATTTCATGTTAGCAGGTAGAAAGCCAAGAGTGGGCCCACTGCTGAGTGACGTGGGAGCCCTGGTAACAGAGGATACAGGGAAAGCAGTTGCTGAATACCTTCTTTGCTACAGCCTTTGCTCCCAAGTTGAGCCTTTGTGAACTCCAGACCCTGGATGTAAGAGAAGAAGCCTCGAGGAGGGAAGACTCTCCAGTAGTCAATGAAGAGAAGAGATATGCAAGTGGAGTATACACAGTCCATGGACCCCCATGGGACACACCCAAGAGTGTTGAGAGATGGTCTCACCCAAAGACCATGGCAAACAGGAGAGGTGCCTGAGGACTGGAGGAAAGCCAGTGTCACTCCAGTCTTCAAAAAGGACAAGGAGGAAGATCCAGGAAATTACAGACCAGTCAGCCCCATCTCCATCCAGTGATGGAGTGGCCCAATTTGGAAGTAATTTCTAAGCACATGGAAGAAGGTTATCGGGAAGAGTCAGTATGGATCTATCATGGGGAAATAATGTTTAACTAATCTGATAGCCTTCTGTGATGTTGTGACTGAATGGGTAGGTGCAGGGAGACCAGTGGTGTAGTCTACCTTGACCTTAGCAAGGTTTTTGACTCAGTGTCCCTTAAGATCCTCATGAGCAAACTCAGGGGATAGAAGAATGGATGGTGAGATGGATTAAGAACCGGCTACACAACAGAGCCCAAAGAGTGGTGACCAATGGTGCAGAGTCCAGCTGGAGACCTGTAACCTGTATCTGACCCCAGGGATCAATGCTGGGTCTAGTCCTGTTCAACATCTCTATCAATGACCTTGATCCTGGGACAGTGCATTCTCAGCAAGTTTGCTGATGACACAAATCTGGGAGGGCTGGCTGATTCACCTGAGGGCTATGCAGCCAGTCAGCAAGATTTGTACAGCCTGGAGAGATGGGTAAGTAGGAACCTAATGAGGTTCAATCAGAGCAAGTGCAGAGTCCTGCTCCTGGGAAGGACCAACAAAATGTGCAAGTACAGGTTAGGAGGTGATTGGCTGGAGAGCAGCGCTGTGAAGAAGGACCTTGGAGTCTTGGAGGACAGCAAGTTCTCCATGGGACAGCAGTGTGCCCTTGTGGCCAAGAAGGCTAATGGTATCCTGGGGTGCTTTAAGAAGAGTGTGTCCAGTAGATCAAGGGAGTTTCTCCTCCCCTTCTACTTTGCCCTAAGGAGACCTTACTCAGAGTATTGCATCCAGTTTTGGCTTCTCCAGTTCAAGAGGGAGAGATTTCTGCTTGAGAGAGTCCAGTGGAGGCTATGAGGATGATTAAGGGACAGGAACACCTGCCTTATGAGGGAAAGCTAAGAGATCTGGGGCTTTTTAGTCTGGACAGGTTAGAACTGAGAGAGTATCTAATTAGTGTCTATAAACACATAAGAGCTGAGCTTCAAGAAGACAGAGACAACCTCTTTCCACTTGTACCTTGTGATAGGACAGGGGGCAATGGATTCAAGCTCAAGCACAGGAAGTTCCACCTGTACATGAAGAATTTTACTGTAAGGGTTGTATCAGAATATCAGAAGGAACGTCTTCCCAGTGAGGGTGCCAAAGCACTGGGACAGGCTCCCCAGAGACATTGGGAGTCTCCTTCTCCGGAGGCTTTCAAGACCCGTCTGGATGCATTTCTGAGTGATCTGCCCTAGTTTTGGTCCTGCTCTGGCAAGGGGGTTGGATTCTGTGATTTAGTGTCAGATGTTACCATTAAGCACCATAATTTGGAAATAGAGTCAATTATCACTGTTCTGCTAGAAGAATGGTCCTCTGAACCTTCATTTCTGAGTGCACAGAGGCTCCATACTGGAGGGCATGTTTAGAGATCATTTTGTAATGGTATAAAAACATCAGAAACCCAGAAATAAATGGAGCATTCTTGGGCAAATTAGATTAGCTTGAGCTCTTTCCACATGTGATTGGACATGATCTAATTGGCCTGTGGCGGTAAGTAAGTTATATCGAGTGTTTGAATATAATGCATGTACGTTTTCTCCCCCTCTGCTCTGCACTGGAGAGACCACAGCTGGAGTATTGTGTCCAGTTCTGGGCCCCTCAGTTCAAGAAGGACACGGAGCTGCTGGAGGGTGTCCAATGTAGAGCAACATGGATGATGAGGGAAGTGGAGCACCTCCCTTATGAGGAGAGGCTGAGGGAGCTGGGGCTCTTTAGCTTGGAGAAGACTGAGGGGTGATCTCATTGATGTCTATAAATATGTGAAAGGTAGGTGTCAGAAGGATGCAGCCAGGCTCTTCTAAATGTCATCTACTGCTAAGATGAGTGGCAATGGGTGTGAGCTGGAACATAAGAGGTTCCATGTAATTATGAGAAGGAACTTCTTCATGATGAGGGTGCCAAAGCACTGGAGCAGGCTGCCTGGGGGAGTTGTGGAGTCTCCTTCACTGGAGAAGTTAAAGACCCGCCTGGATGTGTTCCTGTGTGACTTGGTCTAGGTGATCCTGCTGTGTCAGGAGGATTGGACTAGATGATCTTTCGAGGTCCCTTCCAATCCCTAATCATGATTCCATGAGTCTATTCTATGTTTACAATATCAAATGCATTAGAAGCATTTTTATTGTTAGTCTCTCTCTTAACATGCTACCTGTTAGCATGAAGTTCGTACTTCTTGGCCTTGGCAAAATGGAATATTGCTTCATACCAGAGTAAATTATTTTTCTCTGTTTGTAATTTTACTTCTTCTTGAGTCTGAATAATGACAGAATATTGTTGAGAACTAGTAGCTGTACGGTGCTGCACTGCTATAGAGCAGTTTTCTTAGCACACTTCAGAAGGTTGTAACTGTAAAACATTTGCTACCACTGTCACAAGAGCTATATATTATAAACAGACTCATCGTCTAAGTTCAGGGCTTGTTCACATTGACAGACATCAGTGGATATGAAAACAATGTCCTTCCACAGCAACGAAGATACTCTTCAGAAGAGCATGAGCATGTTGGTAAACTGAGGCACAAGAAGTTGCAGAGGTCTGAGGCAGCCTTACACCGGCGGCACAGCTTTGTATAGAACACAGAGTCATAGAATCATTCAGGTTGGAAAAGACTCTTGGGATCATTGAGCCCAACAATCAACCCTATTCTACAAGTTCACCCCTAAACCAATTCTCCCAACACTGTATCAAAGCCACTTTTATAGTTATCTTGGGATGGGGACTCAACCCTTCCAGTGCCTGACCACTCTCTCCGGGAAGAAATTCTTCCTGATGTCCAGTCTAACCCTCCCTTGTTGGAGCTTGAAACCATTCCCTCTGGTTCTGTCACTAATTACCGGTGAGAAGAAAGCAGCACCAACACCTCTACAGTGTCCTTTAAGGCAGTAGAGTCCAACCATTAACATAACTCTAGTGTAGAGAGCCTAAGGATAGCCACAGCACATCAGATCATGACCCCACCAATTTCTCTGGAGTTTCTCCTGGGCCTCAGTGAGGTTGGGATGTCCTTCTGCACTTTGCTGTGTTTGTGAAGACATCAGTTATACCCACTGGGATTGTTTTCAGCACAGAAAATAATGGCTTCTAATAAACCCACTTTATTATAAACCTGCAAACCAGTTCACCTACCACCTTCTGTCACATTGTTTTGATGCCTGTGAACTCAGAAAGCTTCACAAAATAAATGGGAGGATGACAAGTGAGAAGGCCAGGGGCAGCACCAGACACACAGAGTATCAGTTTGATTTGTCATACCTTGCTTTTGGCCAATAAATTGAATTTTTTATATAAATGAAGGAAAATACGACATCTTATTGACTTGGATAGATAATAGTAGTTTGGGGGCTTTTTTCTTGAGAAGAAACTAACAAAAATGATCTCATGTTCAGCTTCTCCAGCCATTCTGTATGCCCTTAAACCTCATTCATCTCCACTGTCTGCTTCTCATAAACAATCAACTGTGACTCCAACCAAGTTACAACAGGGATTAATTTGGTTGTTGGTTGTAGGGGCCTTTCTCTGCCAGTGATTTCAACCCTTGAAACAGTTTTCTAGGTGTTTTGGAAGTCTCAGATTCATCATGACAGCCTGGCCTGATACAGACAAGAAGCAAAGAACAAAGCTCTGTTCTGCAGAGGTGCCACATCATGGATCCCCTCATCCTGACAGAGAAGGTTTAGTCTCTTTTGGCCCAAGACTAGCCACTGGGACTGGGCAGGGAAGTAAGAGGTTTGCAATTTGCATCTGCTTCAGAGTAGGACTTGCACATCTCTGATGCCATCTGCATATTCAGGTTCAAGTTCTCTCCAGACAGCGGAATGAAGTAAGGAGACCCAATTTATTCCTTCCTCATTCCAAGCCCCTTCTTGAACAAGTCTCTGCCCAGACGTTCTTTAACTTTTAGCTGTTCCTCAGGGTTCCTGCTACAAGTGTCTGTTAGGTTTCCTGTTGAGTGCTCTGCTCTGCACTTTTTAAATCCCATCTCTCACAGCTCCACCAGCACCTTCTTATTAAATTGGGAAAATCCTTTCACACAGGGCTCAGTCCCTTAGCCAGTTTGCACGTAGCCAGTTCAGGCTGATAATTTCTGTTGCTTGTAGGACTGCGAAACTTTGTTGGTCTGTTTGGTGATGGACAATGCATACAATTGTGTGTCCTGGCTTCAACAGTTTGTTCTAGCCTGGATGCTGTTTCATTAGTCTGAATCACAGCTGTCTATATTTGATCACTGAACTCAAAGGAACATTGACTTCTTTGGGGTATGATTTTATCATCACCTGCAATCCGAGGTGATATCCATAGGTTCTGTAGGAATACAGCTGAGGTTCTTTATACAGTAGTGTCCCTTACGATTGTCACCGGAGATCTTCTGTGAAAATTTTCTTCCTCATCTCCATGAAGTCCAGTTCGGATTGCTCTAGAACAACAAAAAGAACCCCTGCCAGACCTTAGTGTTTCCATACAGTTTCTCCTTTGCACACATTGTACATCCTCATTTATATTCTCACACAAACGAGAGTCGGGCCCTAAATTTCTAATGGGATTTGACATTGAAAGAACACTTTGAATCAAAGATCTAAATTGGATACTTTTGGATTCAATTCCACATTAAATGGGAAATAGCTTTGTCTCTCAGTATAAATCTGTAACGGTATCTGGCCTCGCTGACATTTACAGGACTGCTGCTCTCTATTCTCACTATGAAAGGAGCAGTCTCTCTGTTAAAGCACCATCAAACTGTAGCTCTTCTGGCAGCTCTCTACAGTCACATTTCTTTGCATCCGCTTCCTTTCTCATTATTTTGAAGTGGAAATCCCATGGCTGTAAACTTGAAAACACATTTTATCAAGTCAAATCATGACTGTACTTACTGGGTTTTTCTAGCTATGGTGTCTCTGCATCTAATTTAAACTTCATGTCTCACTTTCAGCTCGATCCAAAATTTTCTCACCAGAAAGGCAGGCAGGAAGCTAGCAAGCATTGCCTTCTTTATTTTCATTTCAGAAAGTAAATGCTTCAGGAAAAAAAAATCAAATTCAAATGCCTGCTTCCCTCTTGCAGCATGAAGTGCAGAAAATTTTAGCATCGAGCATGTAGTGTGATGCCCAGATCTAGACTGTCTGATTTGAGTCTACAGAGGCTCCGGGTGGTCATTCAAAACACCCGAATGGGGAATGTCTGTTGACTACACCATGAATGATGAAGGACTCAGGAACACAGGGACTACCACACATCACAGCCGAACACATCACCAGCCCATTTATCCAATTTCCTCCTTCCAGCAGTAACAGTATCAGATCCTTCAACCCATTCACAGACAAACACATGCCACCCCGAACTAAATCATTACTTAGGTGTCAAAGAGCATTTCTTAATTAATCCTCAAAGCGTGAGTGAGGGTTTGGGTAACATTGTTGTTTTAAATCTTGGCTGGAGTATCATAGAATCATGGAATCATTAGGGATTGGAAGGGACCTCAAAAGACCATCTAGTCCAATCCCCCTGCCACAGCAGGATCACCTAGACCAAGTCATAGTCAGTCAGGGTTAGAAGGGACCACAGGATCATCCAGTTCCAACCCCCCTGGCATGGGCAGGGACACCCCACCCTAGATCAGGCTGGCCGGAGCCTCATCCAGCTGTGTACTCCTGTGAAGGCTGTTCCATGCTCAGCCTTACATGGGTGTTAGCAAGCCTTGCTAAAAAATATGCCACAGTGAGTTCAAAGGGACAATTGTATATTCAGTGAAAAGAATTTAATTTTATTAATGTTAAACTCACTGCATTTCAAATTCTGTGTACAACTTGTTCAGGCTCCTTTCTGGACCATCAGTCTCTGTCAGTCCGTGAAGGATGAAATTCTTATCTCTGTGAAAGCTGGAGAGCAGGTAAGTACAGGGCTGTTTCATAATCAGGTCACAAAGAACCTGTACTTTGTTTGTGGGTTTGTTTTTATTTTTTCTGAAGGGGTTTGCTCTTTTCAAAAGAAATTATTCTAGTGCTGTCAAGGCAGAACCACTTTTTCAAATAGGTTTTTTTCCCTTCCAACTATTGGAGAATGTGAGGATTCAGCAATACTTCTTTTTCTTCCAGCTTTCTCTGTTGTTCATCCTGTGGCCGTTGTTTATGAATGAAGAACAGTTATAAAATGAGGTTGGTAAAGCCTCATCTAAAATCATTATCAGCAACTGCTTCCTGGGTTTGGCAGTACAATAGATGAATAGGGTATTCTGCACTTGAATGCTGCTCGTCTTATATAACGAAGAAGCTTTCACCAAAGTGCCAGAACCTCTCTTCTACATATTAGTCAGTCTTAAGATGTATCAAAGTTTAAAATAACTTATTCAACAGACACATTACTCACTCCAGTTTGTTTAAAGCAAGTGTGCATTCAATGTAAAATGTAACTTCTGTGGAGCTGTTCTTACCCTGAGCCCCGCAAGAGGTTTTAAAAGGTTGATTTAGGATTAAAAATGAATTTGAGTTCCCTGGGCTAAATTCTGAACTTGTGCTTCGCCAGTGTCATGAGTTACCTGGCAAAGTACAGAGCGTCTCTGGGTTATGTCAGTGTAAGCAGGTCTGCAAATGTGGGACCCGAGTTACTGTGACAATAAGTTCTTTCTACCCTGCAAATATTTATGTACACTTTCTGCTGTCTTTGGCGCGTACTTTCTAGGCTTGTTCCAAGGCAAAATGTAAGAACTTCTCTGGGAAAACACAGATTCTGAGGTAAATATAAAAGTGAACTTCTCTACTCAAAGATTTGCATTCAGAAGCATCATCAGTCTGACAGCAGAACAAGTTTCTATCAGCAAAAATGAAAACGCTTTGCCAAGGCAAACCAGTGAGAGACTTTAAATAGTGCAAAGCTTCCACTGACATTCAGCAGCAATTAGCTGCTTTGGCCCAGGACTGTCGGGCGTTTGTGTAACTTTATTTTCATTCTCGTTCCGTGTAAGAAACAGTAAGTGAATCTGTTTGGTTTCACTCACTTTACTACTGCGTCTGCATTCTATTAATGGCAAAACCAAATGGTTTTGTTTTCCTTTTTGATGGACTGTATTTATTTTTCTTCCTCTCACAACACCCACTGTTTCACCAAATGTGGTGTTTCTCCTTTGTTTACTCAGAGGAGCAAAATTTCATTGATCTAGCATATACCATCAGTCAAAAAAAGTTTGTGGCATGTTTTCAGGGCTGCCTTGATAAAACTCGCTCTGTAAATATCAAGCGATTCTTCAACAAGCACTTAATTACATTATTTTCCAAAGTGTGCATACAAATCAGAATGAGACTCTCTAAGACATGATACAATGAAAGCAAAAGACATCCTTTAGAATTATCACCATGGGTCTGGATGTCTCTGCTGTGGTCTATCAGAAAGATCAGTCATGGGTTTTAATGCGTCTCTTTTTAATCCTTGAAGAAAGAACTGGAGTGGATTTGAGCTCCTTGTGCTGTTATCATTTTGTTTATAGTAACAGAAGTGGGTCAGGGATATAATCAAAAACAAAGTATTTTAGGTGCAATGAATTTGTGAACCGAGTGAACAGTACTCAAGGAGAAGAAGACAACAATAAGGCAGAGTAGGAACCAGCTATTGTTGTAGGAGAGCGCGCAGGGTAATGACCTGTAGCTGTTGTACGTGTTGCCTTATATTTTGACATCTCTTTGCAAAAAGGCCTAGAATTGCAGGTCACAGGGAAAAGCCTCAAGATTTTAGAAAAGCTTTGCATTCTTGAGCAGGGATCCGAGTGCTGTATCATCGATCAATTCATCTAACAAACACTATGGTATTTCTGTCACCAGTTAACAACGGGATTAAGCACAATAGCCTGGATGGGACTTTAGCTCAAGAGGACCATAAATCATAAGTCTGGCAAAGTGGGAAGGGGAATGATTCCTCCCCAAAAACTCTGATTTTCAGTCATTTCACCAGTATCTGGCCCTCTGCTAAAGACATAGTACTGGGCTGGATGGACCTTTGATCTTGTGCTCTGTGAGCTCTCATAGCCTTTCATGCTCATCCTACGAACGCTCAGCTTCAAATACAGCCTGTTGTCACCGTGTCCGGATTCCTCATCTACCGCTCTCACTTTTCCTGACGTTCCCCCACATGTAGGCAGCCTTAGCAAAGAATATCACCTCGCATGGGTTTTATCTAATCCTGTTTCCTGTGGGAGCTGGATGTGAATGGGGAATGGCATTTGATAATCTCTGACTCCATTGTAAATTAAATTTAAATTAAAAGCAGCTGTTTCTTTTCAAGTGAAAGACACATCTGCATTAAATATAATACAACTTCATCTGGCTTGGGCTGTCAACACTCCAGGAACTCCAGTAAGTGTGAGACAGAAGATTCATATGGTTTTGGTCTTGTCACTGATTGTCATCCGTTTCCTAGAGCTTTTGAATTCTTTTCAGAAAGGTGGGCAGGAATTGATCTGAGGTATTTTTAAATAGCTAAAGAATGACTTTTCTCCCTCGCCCTTACAACCTACGCAGCCTGGTGGGTTTGGATAGCCCAGCACTAAGGTTATCAATACATAAGCAGTGCTTGCCTTTGATGGTGGTGTCTCATGAGCGCTGTATGAACCATCAACAAAGGAGGCAGTTGGGAACTGGTCAGACCCAAACTCGCAGCCACTCCTGGGAAAGACCTTTTCTGGAAGTTGGCACGTGGGCACTGCAGCTGTGAAAGCTCAGCATATGTGTGGCTACAGGTGTTGGCTTCCGTTTTTTTCTCCACATGTATTAGTCGGAAACTGGGTTTTGGTGCCAGGGACAAAGAAAGCTTGTGCCAAGCTGCTACAGGAAAAAAAAAACCCAACAGAAAAAAAGAACCCTGCTTGGGGCACAATAAAATCTGTATTGCTTGTATGACAGTTATACGGTGTTCTGGAGAATTCTGTTTGTGAGTAATAATGGGGGTTCTGGCAATGCTGGTGGTAACACTCAATGGAGAGTCAAACAAAGGGCATTTTGTTTTACATTCATATCTTTGGTAGCCAGGCATTTTGGAATCCTCTAATCACAGTGTTTTCCCTTACTAATTTCAATTAGGTTCTTCTTCTAGTCCTGCACATTTGTTTTGCATGGTTTAAGCAAGATTATCTATCAGAGTTTTAAATTAAATGCTCATGTAAATGTGATTGATTACATGGGCAAAACTTTCCCCATCTTCTGAGGGGAGAAACAAGGAAAGGAAGGGAGATTATATGGAAAAAATTGTGGAGAGGAAATCTGTCTACAAGGAATTTTTGTGAGAATGTCTTATCTGAGGTGGAGGCAAGGATGACCTCCTATCCCTACAATGTACTGGTAAAGTGGTGTGAGCCACAAAGCCAGGAGATGGAAAAAATGGATGTCTTTTAAAAACAGAATTAGAACTTTTGGTTGAATCAAACATCTCTTCTTCTTCTTCTGAGACTTACTCCAAAATTTTGAAAGCTGACCTTGAAATCCTTTAAGTATTGAATAAATTCTCTGTGCTATGGAAACGGTGTCATTTCTCCTGAACCCCTTTGGTTATGAGCAGAAAAGGCAGAAGGACTGAAAGACAGACGTGGTCTAAATGTCTGAAAAGCACAGAGAGAGCAGGATCAGGGGAGATGATGCTCTGGAGAAGGGAGAGATCCATTGCCCAGCCAATCTCCAGCACGACAGAGCTGGGATGCTGATGTCTGCTCAGATGCTCATCTAGTTATGCTCCTTTCCTGGTATCCTGAGAAGAAATATCGCATTGGAAGACACAATATTATCCTCCCCGGTAAAATTAGAGCCTGTTTCTCATTCCTTCCTATTTGTTCATTTGGTGTTTTAAAGTGAGATCCTAGGAACAATCACAAACATCTTGTCAGAGTCACATGTCATGTGTAAGAGATGGATTGACAGGGAGTATGGTCTACAGAGGATTGGGTGGAACATGGGTTCCTCTGCAGACATTTATCTTTTCTTCAAGGAAACAGGAAATGCAAACTGTGGAAAGTGGAGCACATTTCCAAGTCAGTCTTCCATTCTGTGTAGGTTAAAAGCAGCTTGATTCCATTCATCGTGTGTCACAGTGAACCTCTCCTGCTGATGTGAGAAACCAGCAGTGTCTAGAGAATTCAGTCTCCTATAATTCTTCAGAGCTTTTATTGGGCTTTAAAACGACATGTTACACCAACAGTTTTTCTTGGCTGGTCAATGAAAACAAAGTTTTCAGTATGTCCCTCTTGCATCCTTTCAGCATTCCTCTCCCACAGCGTAGGACTAGAGCACTGTCAGCCATTGCACAGGAGGGCCAGCGCTTTCATATAGAGAAATGATCTTCTGAGGTTCCTTCCAATCCCTGATGTTCTGTGATTGTGTGACTTAAAAGGAATCTAGTGTCTGGAAACAGGAGCTTTGGTCAAGAAGAGGAAGATACTCCAGAGCACAGGGATGCTTTGCGCTATTTTTGCATGTATGCTCCTGGGAAATCAATATTGTTCCTGTGATGTGGCCAGCCACATGTTACATAAAGGAACAAGTGTTATGAACTGTACCACAGGTAGGAGTTGGAAGATCTACTGGCAGTGGTGTACAGCATTGCCACGCAGAGCTGTATTGCAAAGGTAAGCTGCCGTGTTGACAGCGGATTCCTCACCCCCGGCTGCGTTGCCTGTATCCATTGCATGGGCTAGGTTAATGGAAAGCTTAAACAGAGCTGTTACAACCTCCACCCTTGTTGGTAGATGCTTTTGTTTTTCTGTCTTAGCTTGAAGCATCGTGTGTCTTTCAATGAAGCTACTTGACGGTTGACATTATCTGCTGTTACTTCTACTCCAGCTGCTAATTGTGTATTTACAATCCTTCCATCAAGAGGAAAAGAGAAACAGATTAGAAAAATTTTCAGTCTGTCAAGCAAGCCGTACGCATAATGAAACATCCACTCATTAAACATGGAGAACTTTTATAGCTTTAATAATAAGTGTTATAAAGGGCACAAAGGTATTATTAATTCTGAAGGAATGCAGAACTGGAAAAACAATAAGTCATTTTGACAGTTGCTATGAAGACTATTACCAAATGTTGTGTTTACTTGACTGGGTTCAATTTATAAAACAAGACCCATAAAAAATATACAGCCTCATCAACTGAGATGCCCTGTTACAAACAACAGCTAATGGAGCGAGGTTCTGATATATTGATTAATGATTGAGCTGAGAACGTGGATTTTATAAAATTAAGATAATTAGTAATGTGGGCTGCTGCTGTACATGACATGGAAAACGGTGGCAATGAATTACATTATAGAATGTTCAGAACTGTGAATGTGGGTTTTTTCCAAGTTAAAGAAGTGAAATAACTCAATGTGCCATTATCTTTGTAAGAGTAATACACAAAGGTGTGTTTATTATGCAAATACAGATATGGGAGCTTTTGTTCTCTTGCTGTAATCACCAATTAAATTCCTTCATGCATTTCTCGTGGAAATTAAATTTGGGGGACAGGAGAAATTTTCTCCTGTGTTTGAGCGAGCTGGTTGCAATCCTGAACGTAATCACGCGAGCTGACAGTATGTACGATTATATATGATACCACTCTGCAGGAGACAGCTCCAATATTGTATCTGCACCCTTCCATTCATTATTGGCAAACATGTGCCTGGAACTCATTGCAATGTTACAATTGGCATTTTGAAATACTGTGATTTCTTTTTCTTGTAGTCAGGACTTGGATTCCCCACAGGATTTATGCACACTGCATTGCATTATTCAGTACATGCTCATGACTTCCACTAGTATTAGGAAAAGCTGTGTGTATACATCCAGAGCAGAATATATCCCGTGGTGGATTTCAGACAATATAACATACAGTTACTTTAAAGCACGAGGTTAACAAAATAGGAACTGAAAGACAAGTAAGGGAGAACAAGCAATTTAAAAACCATTCACCCAGTAGGTTTGATCCTGTTCCCAATCTATCCATAGTAAATCATGAGTTACTTTACACGAGTCAATGCAAGTTGGCATAAAGCTGGTAGGAAATCAAACCTGAGCCTGTTCTGCTTAAAAACCTGAAATATGTTCTTCATCTTAAAGCAGCTATTTCCCTGAGACCTGAAAATCAGCAGACACATTCAAACTGTTCATTACATCACCAAATACTCTTTGTAAGACTGTAGATGGGTTGTGGCACTAATCACACTGCGGTGGTGCGTGGCAGAGCTAACAGGGCGGACTAGTGCTTAGGCTACCATAACAGGGTTCCCAAGCTTGGTTTCCAGTTATGTCAAAAATATATCATCAAGTAGCTTTCTCTCTCGAAGGCTTTATCTCCATGAACTTAAAATGAAGACAATGATGCTGTTAACAGCTTTCATATCACAGAATCACAGAATGTTAGGGTTTGGAAGGGACCTTGAAAGATCATCTAGTCCAATCCCTCTGCCAGAGCAGATATGACTGACAAAGAGCAAAGGAAATTGTAATTGTAAATGGTGCTGCCCTCATCCAGAAAATAAACCTTTATCAGAGCCATTTCAAGGCCAGCTAATGCCCAGTAAGGGCAAAAGGCCACACAGACTTCTTTGGAGCAGAGATCCAAACAAAAAGAAGGTAGATTTAGATCAGATCATAAGAAATTCCTCACTATGAGGGTGCTGAGACACTGGAACAGGTTGCCCAGGGAAGATGAGGATGTTGCATCACCGGAAGTATTCAAGGCCAGGTTGGATGGAGCTCCGACAACCCAGTCTGATGAGAGGTGTCCCTGCCTAGGGCAGAGGGATTGAAACTACATGATCTTTAATGTCCCTTCCAACCTAAACCATTCTATGATTATATCTTCAGGACAAGTCACTGCACTCAGCCTGCACTGGGATGCTGAAAGGAGAAGAGTTGGGGAGGCCTCTTGAACCTAAAGGCTATCACAAAATCACAGAACATCAGGGACTGAAAGAGACCTCAAAAGATCACCCAGTCCAATCCCCCTGCCAGAGCAGGATCACCTAGACCAAATCACACAGGAACACATCCAGGCAGGTTTTAAATGTCTCCAGAGAAGGAGACTCCACAACCCCCCTGGGCAGCCCCTTCCAGTGCTCTTTCATCCTCACTGTGAAAAAGTTCCTTTTCATATTGATGTGGAATACTTTTGGCTTCCAGATGCTTCCAGTAGATTGATGAATACGAATGGTGAGAAATTAAAGCAATAAAAGGCTACAAAGTGAAATCTAAAAGAAACCTTTGACTTTGTGCTCAGCACCTGTTAGAAAAGGTTATTGCTTTTACAAGCCAGAAAATGCTCATAACTATTTGTAAATAGTGTCAGATTTATGGAGCCAATTAAATATAAGGAAAAAATAACCCTGGAAAAGGGTTTCAAAACCCGGTATGAGGCTTATTATGACATTTTAAAAACTTATAAAATGTTACTCTGCTTTAAAAAGATCTAAATTTACATCAGACCTATTTTTCAAGTAAACAAAGGACAGTGAAGTTGAAAGGAAACATTTGGCTTCAAACAAAATGTTTATTTGGATCCAAAGTTGTGTTTCTGTTTCAGCCAGAGAAAAATACACTGTTGTTGTCATAGATTTCCCTGCAACATCATTTTTTAATTCCATTTTTGCCCAGTTTCTCATATTTTCTATAAAAAGAGCCCATGGGCTTTCCCACAGTGGATTGTAAGCTCTTCATTTTTTCATATTGTCTTTTTAAAATGTGGAATTCAGCGACTGGTTGTCCGTGTTAGTAGTATTGTTGTTGTAACTATTACTTAGGTGCTTTACAGTGTCACAAGGTCAGCTGCTCCTCTGGACACCTATTTAAATCAAACTCCCTCCACTTCAATCACATTTTCATTTTTGTATGTTAGGTAAAAATGAGTGGAAGCTAGCAACGTCGTTGAAAATTTTCATTAGCTCTTCTTGGAGTAAAATTTTCTTTGAGTTGCTGGGAAATTTCAGAAAATTATAAAAACCATAACAAAACTGTAAATATCAACTGCCAAGGAAAAGCCTGATGTTCATAAGAACTTTTACAGGTTGGGGTTTTTTTCTCCTTATGTTAGCTGCCGTTGTCTCTCTCACCTTTTCCTTAATACCGTTGTTTCTTCCTTCTCTTTTCTTGAAGCTCTGCATCAGAAAGGTCCATCTGCAATTTAGATTTATTGGGACAGAGGTAATGAAGAATAGGAGCAACTTTTCACTGTCAAATTTGTACAAAGGAGGCAGTGCAAGCGAAAGCCAGGTTCTGCCCATTTACCTCTTACTCTCTTTTCTCTCCATTCACTTCCCCTCTTTCAGCCCTTTGCATCCCTCTTCCTTACCTTCCTTCATACTTTCTTCCCCCTCCATCCCTACTTCTAGTTTTTCTACTTCTTACCCAAGGATCGGTGATCCTGCTGTGGCAGGGGGATTGGACTGGATGATCTTTCAAGGTCCCTTCCAATCCGTAATGTTCTGTGATTCTGTGATCTACTCAGCCACAGAAGTCATGACTCCAGTGTGAGAAAGTGAAAGTGAGAGACCATTGCAACAAGCAAGATGATAGATGATTTTCAATGGGGTTTGTTTTTTACCTGAAATGTTTTAATATTTTCAGCTGAAAAATGTTCCAGTCCTTTCTATAGGTTAACAAATAACCCCTGAAGTGTTGGTGTTGGTGGTGGATATTACTATTGTTACAGAAGCCAGCCAGAGGGAGGAAATGACCTTTAAAATGAGAGGAAAATTCACATTCATTTCTGACTCTTCCCTGCTTTCCATTTGCTCTGCGTTTTCTCATTTTCTTCTCCTTGGTTTTACACCCTTCCCTTCTGCCAGTGCTCACACATTTTTATGTTTTTTGGTAGTTAATAAATGTAAAGCTTGTAATACACTTGGAATGCACTTTATTAATCTAATTAGAATGCAGAGTGTAAGAGTGAAAGTGAGATGCTCTGTATCATCTCATCCAGAGAGCCACGGGTGAAATTAAAAGCAAGAGAAATAGTGTGGGAAATATAATTACCTGCCTGTAATCCCACCAGCACATGGACCCACATCAGTCCAGTGCAGCCACGAAGATGATGAACGGGGTGGAGCATGTCCCTTATGAGGAAAGGCTGAGGGAGCTGGGTCTTTTCAGCTTGGAGAAGAGGACACTGAGGGGTGACCTCATTAATGTCTATAAATATGCGAAGGATGGATGTCAGCAGGATGGAGCCAGGCTCTGGTGAATGTCATCTAGTGATAGGACAAGGGGCAACAGGTGTCAGCTAGAACATAAGAGGTTCCACATCAATATGAAAAGGAACTTCTTCCCAGTGAGGGTGACAGAGCACTGGAAGGGGCTGCTCAGGAGAGTTGTGGAGTCTCCTCTGGAGATGTTTAACACCCACCTGGTTATGTTCCTGTGCAACTTGGTCTAGGTGATCCTGCTGTGGCAGGGGGGGTGGACTAGGGGATCTTTTTAGGGCCCTTCCAATCCCTAATGTTCTTTGTTTCTGTGATTTCAATCCCCATGCCAAGTTCATACTTTGGGAAGAACCATTTACACCTACAAGCTCCATGTGCACTGCAGCACCACAAAAGTGTAGACGGGCTGTATGATGGTATCTGTGCTGCAAACCAAATCAAGAAGTGCTGAAGTCTCTCTCGTACACACACTTGTTCAGGAACAGAATCTGCAGGATGGATTCTTTGAAAAAAGAGTCAGACATATGCTCCCTCCTCTGCTAAGTGCCCTGAGAAACAAAGCTTCAGATGTCAGCAGAAAGTTAATATATAGAGCTGGGAAACCTTAGAGGGAGGTTGTAGAACAAATTCCTTGAGGAGTTTGACCTTATATGAGCTTCTATAATGTTGCTGGAGGAAAATGATGAAAAAAAACCCAAAACAAAGCAAAGACAGTGAAAGAACTAATAACTGTCCAAAAGGAAGGAGGAAAATCAATATGCTAGATTTATTTAGTGGTTTTGCTTCAAATAGGTTTCAGGACAGGGAATCTGTGCTTTATCTTTAGAGCTCTTCATATGAACAAAACAGAATGAGACTTCGAGAATTATTTGCTTTTTTATTCTTCTAATGATGCAGTGAAGTACTTGACTGTCTTTGTCCTTCACAGTTTCTGGTCCAAAACTCACTTACTTACTGCACGAAGACAAGCAGTGACTATGACTTGAAACTAAGAACACAACACACATTGTTTGAAAAGTTTGTTTTCTGGGTTTCTTCATTTGTCTCGTGTGTTGGTGCTTCCACGGCCATAGGAATTTGGGAACTTCACACTCCATAGCTGTTGCTCAAAGGGATTTAATGAAAGGACAAAGCCTATCTTCACAACCTTGCTTGTAAGCAGGACTTTTCTTAAAACTGAAGTCTTGGTTCTTCAGATGTGACTCTTTCGTGGGTCCTGCTTTGCACTTGGTGTAGTTTGACATCAAATAGACCAGGTTTAGCCGGAGTTGATCACACAAGTCTAAATAATGTCCTCTTCCCTGCAATTTTCTTTGGTTCCATGCAGATGCTCTGTGTGTGCTCTGAAATCTTTACAGTCAGATTTGTATTTTGTTTGTTTCTTGTCAGGAATTTATCGAGTCAGACTGTTTTCTTCCCTGAAATGTATTTGTCCTGTAGATGAAAGGACGCAGGGAGAGGAGGAGCTGGCTGGCATATTCTGAACTGCTATATATTGCAGAACAGGCTTCCAGTTGTCAGCGTCTGCACCCTGTAGAAGTATGGTTTCAATTTTACTTTTGAAATCTGAGTCGAGCAGTGTTGCCAACACATATTTTTCCCTGTCAAAACATTTCACTTATTCCTGAGTCTGTAGACAGCTTTTAGGTTACATCTTTTCCCCAATCTTATTGAAACAGGATCTTCATTTCTTTTGAAATCATTTTTCATTAGTGTGGGAGCAAAAAAGTAGATACTAGAGCTGATAAGTGGCAGCACCTGGCTTAAAGATGTTCCATCAGCTCTTAGTTTCTGTGTGATCACTTCTGATAATTGGAGGGTGAAAACCAAAGCAGCAGTCACATTCAAATCAGGGTAGGTGAAGACATTATTTTCCTCCCTCCTCCATGCCTGTGCGCCCTCTCATTCCTCTGAGCTGATAGAACACGCGAAAAAACAGACTCAAGGGTTCACACGCTGCTTCAACAAAGGATTTTTTAACTAATTTGGTCATGATGAGGACTGGCTTGCGGATTAATTAGACTTAAATTAGCTTAAAAGATACATATTGGGTTTGTGTTTGCAAATGACTCGTAAGCTTATTCCTCTGTGTTTGTCTCAATTATTTTTGAACGCATGTACTCATTTCAGTCTACAGGGCTCATGCAAATGATTCCTCTGGATATTCTCTGTTCACTAGCTATTCATGGCATGCAGCACAGTCACACGACGCACGTTGTACGATTGCTGCTTCCTAACTGGGTGCCTGGCAAGACACTGAGCAATAATTGGACACTAGAATGTGATATCAGCCCTCCCACCAAAAAACATCAGAATAGAAACTGTTTATGTTTGAATGACTATGTGTTCTGGGAACATACTTTGTATTTGAGAATTTTAAATCCTTAGCAGCAAATAACAACTCCCTTGGTAACTACGAAACAGGATATCCTGCATTAGAGTGCAAAGACATGCGACTCACTGCTTGTATTGTTTGCTGGCTGTATTTACCGATCCCTTTGTGGTTCTGGAGAAGCCTCCCATAGTTCACATACCAAAGTCCCCAACACTCTGATCTTCATCATTTGCCTAACATGAGGCTGTAAAGGAAGATGACACACTCTTCAGCTTTTGTTTCCAGACCAGTTCTCTGACAAGACGAGGCTCAGCAGCTGTACTGTTTGCAAGTTGATGCATCAGCAACAGATTAACAAGCCAATGGAAAACGTGGGTGACAAGAGAGCCTGAGAGCTCACGTAGACCTTCTTCTGTTTCCAAGCTATGATCAGCTCTTCCATAAACATTCCTCATCCACCTGAATCAGCCTCTGACTTCAAGACTTTCTGGGGTGATGGTTTTTCCCAAGCAATCTGTCTCAGTGGTCCTTTCTCAGTAGCATTGAGTGATTTCATACTACGTAGCCTTAGCCCCCTTGCTGCAGTTCCAGCCTAGTGCCTTCTGTCCTGTCCAACCAACATCTGACCCTACATTTTATTGTTCTTCTTTGCTCTTCATCCTTTTGACATCAGATATCACAGCTACCCCCAGGGCTCCCTTTTTTATTCAGGTTTCAGTACCTGTTGAGTGATTCTTCGGAGGTTGTGTTGTAAAGACTCTGATCCTTCTTTTTCCTCTTCTCTGGAGTTTCTTCAAACATTCCATAATTACCTGGAGGTGGAGAAAGTATGTTAGATTGTCTTACAGACAGTATTCCTCCTTATTCAACCTATTATGTTATTTTTCTTAATAATAAATCAGTGTTTATGAGCCAGTGATAACCTATAGGTCTTTGTTTCCTACCTAGTTAGCTGGTCTTAACTTGTCTTTGGACAGCTGATTGTTCTCTCCTCAATGTAGCACTTTGCACCAGTCCCTGCTGAATGTTTAGTGACCTCACTCTACTAATTTTTGAACCTGTTGGCCAGTCTCAGCTCAACAGTCTTCATCTGGCAGAGCTCAGTGATGCACAGCAATTTCCTACTCGTTTGGCGAAAATACTCAGCTAGAGGGGGCAGAACATACTCGTGGAGAGGAAGGTTATGGTGAGAACGTGGTGCTTCTTAGATGCTAGTGATCTCATACAACATGTCTCAACTTCATAGAAATATTTAATAGATCTGTAAAATTATTCTCTCCTCATGCTCTCATTTCAGATATCTTACTTTGAGGTGTCTTGTTGTACCTCCCTCAGCCACAAGAGAACCTACCCCAGAGCTTCATGATCTGTTATGTTAGATAAACTACTGGGTCTTTCTTTGGGAGTTACAGACTCCTGTAATTAAACTCAGAGGTCTTGCATTCAGTAGTTGTGGTTAATGATTCAGCCAGAGACCGTGGGCTGCAAAATGGTCACCAGTCCAGGAGACACCTGGTCAGAGCAAACTGTGTTTTGTGATGTCTGACACCTTTAAAGGGGGCTTGTGAGCGCATGGTGTTATAGACTACACGTTGATCAATGGTAGCAAAGAGCTAAAGCCTCGGTGGCATCCATTTCACATCTTAGAGGCAGGATAAAGACAAGAAAAGCATCAGCTGAAATATAAAGTGAACTGGTAAATAGAGACAGAGCACAACCATTATTTCCATTAGTTATTAAACCACAGCAGAGCTACATGCAAAAGCGAAGAAATTCAAACCATACAAGTCAAATATCGTAGACTTTGGTGGTGACAGTTGTCTGAGGAGTATGTAATCAATTCAACTGCCTTTTCATCATTTCTACTGAGTTTAATAAAAAGTTATATAGGATTACGGAAAGAAAGAATATGAAAATATTTTCCCCCTGTTGAAAGGATATTGCATTTTATTTCTTGGGATGCTGAAGGTTTTTATTGAAAAACAAATACTGAAATCAGAAGGTAGCATACTGGGGGATGGTAGCTTTTTAGGATATGCAGAAAAACAGGGCGGTCCGCGAGGTGATCCTGTCTGGCAGGGGGATTGGACTAGATGATCTTTCGAGGTCCCTTCCAATCCCTAATGATCTGTGATTGTGTGAATTACAGACCAGCCAAGATTACTTTGCACCGGAATAAAGATTGATGATGAGTTTCTGGCTGTTTCTTATTCTTGATTGTCTAAGTAAAAACATACAAGCCAACTGCAGTAAAATAAAACTGAAGGAAAAATTGACTGACATGAGATAGGAAGTTGAAATGTATGATTTGGGCATTGTAGGTCTCTTTCTTCTACTTGAAATAAGAAGTTTAATCCTGTGAGAATGTATAGGAAACAGAAGTTAGCTGGCTGGAAGTTTTCTCCTCCACTTTTCTTTGTTTTCCTTCAGAAAGATCCATTTTTGATTAAATGGGGTTTTTTTGATTGGGTTTTTTTTTTTTTTTGGAAAGTGCCTGCCTTCATTTAAAATGTGACTTCCTTTTCTCCAAGAACAGGAAATCAGAACTCTCCTCTTTTCTAGCACCACAATGAAGCAAGGACTATGATTCTGTTTAGGTCTTTTGCTGAAGAGGCAAAGCACCAAGCCAAGCTTCGCAGCTACCACCCTAGTTTAACCTGTATTTTTCATCTGAGGTAAGTAGTCAAGCTTTAAAAACAAATCCCGGGTGACTTGATAACAATACAAACAGGACGCACGATAGGACTTGAGTCCAAAGAGAAGAGAACAGATGAAAGAGAAAACAAAAGTAACAGAAAGAGATATTGGTAAAGGTAAAACCAATTAACTTGCTGTCTGAAGTGATGGAAATATGAAAGAAAGAAAAGATGGGAACAATATCAGCAATACTGTGACTAAATAGCTATTTTATTTTCTCTGCTGTCTATGATCAAAAAGGAGTCCAAGCAATATCTCCTCTAAACTCCTCTTCCAGTACAATATCAGCTCCCTGTGGTTTCTTTGTCTTAGAAAGCTTCCAGTGATGAGTGCTCACTAATTGTGCTTCATTCCAATGCATCATTACCTTTGGTAATGCCTAATTCAAAACACTTTCTAGTGTAATGGCCCCTCTACCTTGTGTTAGAAAAGCATATTCTGTCCTTTTTTATATATATTGCAGATTTTTTTTCTTGGCTCCTCATATTTTTTTCTGTTTTTGCTTTTACTGGGAGTTTCTTGTGGGTATTTTCTTTGCTTTTCAGGATATTCACAACCTAAGGTTTATGCTGTGAGTTACCTTTATGTTACTATTTGTACATAGCTGGTAGATTTAAGGAGAGGAGATGAACAAATCCAACATAATCAGAACACTTTTGGTTGCCCAGGGGCTGGAGACATGCCAGGACAATGCCTTTTATTGAAGAACAGTGATATCAAATGTATCGCTTCTTTTGAACTGAGTGTCATGTAGAATTTGCCGGAATGGAAACCACATGTTTATAAAAATTTAAAGCACAGAGGTGGCTGCACCAACATTAGACTCACATCTGGAAGCAGCCATCTCTCTCACAGAGATGGCTTCATAAATCTTTTGTAGGGGCACCCTTCTAAAACCCATTTTGCCCAGGCTGAAGTACAGGGAGATGCAGTGAACAACGTACAGGCAACGGAGGGACAATCTTCAAGTCTTTGTCAGTGCACTCTACTTGTCCTGCACTGTGCAAGCTAACGCCGAGAGCTTCCCAGATGAAACTGTAAAAACTCCCTCACACTGCAAACTTCTCGCGCCAAAGCACTTACTCCTGTGCGCATTCAAAATGTTCCCTTCCTTACCAGCTTTTAGTATTTTTAACACCTGACAGACCTTCAAAGCCAGAAGAGCTGTGAGACTATGAGCAGGACTCTTCAGACATCATCTGCAGAACCGGTAACCACACCCTGACTTCACCAGCTTTACTCCTGGTGGCACAGAAAGTACAAGCACTGTGGCTTGACATTGGTGCTCCGAGGGGGTCTGGATAAATGCAGGGAGCAACAGTCCTGTTACACATCTAGCATGGAAGGGTGTTTCATACCTGTGGCTACCAGAATAGGAAATTCTTTAATGTCCAGGCTGAAACTGAGTTAGGATTTCCTGATATTTACTAGAGGGTTCTCTGGGCCTTTGATTTGGAAAACAGGGCTTGGGTATGTGAGACAAGGAGCAGAGAACACGTTAGGTATTTCTTTTCTTGTTTGCTTTGCTAAAGAGATTCCTGGTGGATTCCTCTTGCCAAGGATTCAGGAGGAAACAAATGCCATATGGGTTTGAGGTCTCTAGAAGAGACATGGGTATGTCCTATACAGCAGAAATTCTGCAATATGGAAGAGGTCCATACTTTTCTAAAGGGTGCTGACAAAGTTGAAGTGCTAAGCAGCAGTCCAGGAGAAGCTTAGCCATGCCCTTGACTGAGTGTCCCTCAGCAACGTACAGATCCCTCTCATTAAGCGATTGAGAAGCTCCACTACCGAGGACGTTTCAGCCTCAGAGCGAGAATCCAAAGGAAGCAGGTTCCAACAGTGTCACGCTGCTCTCCACAGGGTTGGAGGCAGCTCTCTGAGTAGCAAAAGGGCTTTAGCCTCTCTGCTTTCTCAGCTGCTGGAGTCAGCTTGCTGCCAAAAGGATTAGTTAGCAGTTGAGAAATGGCACACACACACGCACACACACATACACACACAAAAGTCATGCACTCCTTCCAAACAGGTGCACTCTGCCCACAGCAGAGAGAAAGACACATGAGAAGAAGCATTTGCACAGGGAGGCATTAGAATGAAAAAAGGCCCGAGCTGCAGAGACTGAAATATCTTTGCAAAATGGCAGGCAGCCAGGAGCCGGGGCGGGGGGGCGGCTGCTTTTCCTTATTTTTCACTTTTTTTTAATTGAAGACACTTGATTCTGATTTCAGTTATGTGGTTACATATTGATGCCTGAAACGTGAAATCAGCTGTTATTGAGGAGCTGATTTAACAAGCAAGGCAGGGCTATCTGCCAGCACAGCCAAGTTCAGGAATCAGTCGTGGGGTTTGTGCCAGAAGAGTCGGCAACCAAGAAACCACAACTAAACACAGCCACGTCAGCCAGTCTGTGGTGCTGAAAACCCGAGCCATATTAGAAACACTTCTTCAAGATATAAAGGGAATTTTCATGTGTCCTCTAAAGCATTTTATTTCGTTCGAGGGAACACGCTGTGTTTCTCTATGTAAATGCTGCAATGCCTTTGAGTGATGCCTCCCTTCCTGCCCTTCTGTGCAGCCGCACTCTTTGTGCCTGCACAACTCTCAGCCAACGTAGAGGTACAAGTGCAGGAACAAGCAGATAGTTCTGTCACAGGGTCTGCCCTTTGTTAGAATGCCCATGAGCGTGCAGGGTACACACGCAGCCATCTGTACCTTTCCTTGAAGTGCTTATCTGTGCGATCCTTCAAAAAATTAAGCCTATTCTTCGAGTTACACAGATACATGTTTTTCACTCCCATGTAATTTGTGTTTAGAAAATGAAAGCTGTTATTTTCAGTGCCTGTCTCTCAAACAATTTAACATTTTCAAAGAAAATATATCCTTTATAAGTGAATCCAAGATCCCTCTAACTAAATATGTTTCATTTTTCTCACATCTTGAGAATTTTATTCTGCTTCCTCATTGACAAGCATAATGGAAAAAGTGGCACAGCAAGAGCTCTGCTTATTATTTGCTTTGATAGACATAACCGGGAGGAGATGTTCTGAGCTCCAAGTATCTCAGGTAGCCATTTTAAAAGGCAATATTTGCAGAGTGGCTCTCTGAGCTAGAGCAAAGACAATTCAAAACTCCTGTCTGATAGCACTCGTTCCAGTTCATTTTGCAGAGACTTTGTGTGGTAATGCACAATAAGAAGTGCGGCACACTCGCCGTGTTTAGGTTAGAGAGTCTGTGGCTGTTCTCATTGTCTACAGTGTCAAATTCCTCATGTTTTTTGACAACGTGTGAAGATCTCCCTTTCAGGAATTCAAAATGGCCAAACATTTAGATTGATGGATTAACCCCCCCAATAAAGCAGCTTCAATAGTTTTAAAATATGAATATTTAAATGAAATTGTAGGATCTAAGAATAATCTGTTATAAAATTGTTAATGATTCTATTATATTATATATATTATATAATATATAACATATTATATATTATAAAATATATTATAATTGTTAATTATAAAATCATAAAATTGTTAGGTACTGTTAGGAAACAGCCTGATATACAGACCCCATCTGAACACAGAAGATGTTTAAAACATGCCTGGATGTGTTCCTGTATGACTTGGTCTAGGTGGTCCTGCTGTGGCAGGGGGGGTGGGCTGGGTGGTCTTTCCANGATTGGACTGGATGATCTTTCGAAGTCACTTCCAATCCCTAACGTTCTGTGATTCAGTGATAATCCCTAATGTTCTGTGATAGCAATCTGACACGACATGACCCTGACCAGACATGAGTGATGTGCAAGAATGCAAGAATATGAAATCTTTAATATATGCAGGGACAACAAGATAAAAGTCCATCTCAACCCATTTGAGGTTCCTGAAAGCTCTTTGTCTACATCAACATGTAAACTCTGAAAGTGCAGGAAGATTCATTGTAACATCAGCATAAAAAAACACTTCTGAAATGGAAAATATAAATCAGAAAGTCACTAAGGATCAGAGAGAGCAGTTACCTACTTACTGACAGGTATCTGGTTAGATATGAAGTAATCCTCTCACCTGTCCTCTAATTGACTAAGTGTTTGTGTATTAATTGTGCCTTAATTGAGAAGGGTTAGTTTTTAGGCACTGTTTAAAGTGGCTGTTGCAAACTTTGGCAAATGCAAGACTGACTGGTCAATTCCACTGTTTGCTGGCACCTTTGAGTTTCCAAAGACTGAAGTTGAAAAGGGTGAGGTTGAGAGGCAGATGACGAGAAGAGAAAAAGAGCTGGGAAGAAATACGGAAGCACCGTAGCCAGGTGAACATCCACAATTACTTTAGCAGTTATTTCATTATTCAGAGCAAGGAGTTGCTTACTAATAAAATGGGCATGCCTATGCCATAGGTTTAGATTTTAAAGTAATTAGAGTGTTTAAGAAGAAACAGAGTAGATAAGCAAATACTATGAAGCGGAGGCTATTCAGGTGATGAATTTTTTTAAAAATAGATCAATTATTATAATTATTTTGTCATTGTGTGTAACCATGTTATTTGTACATGACTGGAGGACAGCGTGGTCTCCAGGGGCATTAGCAAAAGTACAACCCTGAGCTGAACTCAGATTGCACATACACTTATACAAATCATCTGTAGCTCCTTCAGAGCTGCCTCAAAACCAGACTTAATCTTGCCAAATGTGTTGCTGCCCCATCAGAAGGTACACTGAAGGCTCTGCAGAGGATCAGGACCTGGATCACACAGCCATCCCTCAGGAAGATCAGAGCTGATCCTGTCTGCTTCACTGTTCCTTAAATTGTTCAGCTCCCATCCTAATGCAAGCAGCGAGTTGTTCCACTCCTCTTAATTCTTTTATTCTTATGAACTTCATGCCAATAGTGAATATTTGTTGTTGCAACCATAGTGATAGCAGATAGTTACTGGAAACACTCAACAAGTACTTTCAACCACTCTTGATAAAATTTGACTATATTAGGGTATTTCTGTAGTGATGCCACAGTAGAGATAAGATACAGTGTTGAAATAATTCTTGCATCAGTTTTCAGTTATGACATTAGTGACTGTTGTTTTTAAGACTATTCCAGAAGATATGAAGACATTCTTCCATCTCAGTATTTCCCAGAGGAAACACAGCTTCTTGGTAATTTCTTCAGAGTTTGTGTTTAAGCTGTTCTGGAAAGACATCCCAGCACCTAACACATTCTGAGTGCAATGCAAATTGCCAATGTTTTGTTATACATGACTGAAATAAGTAAGGGACTTTTCTTGAGGGCACAGTGATAAAGGAGCATTTGTTTTACTTCCAGAGAAATTTGGGTTTGTTTTTTTTACCTGACATGAAGAATGGAAAAGAAAATGAAAAACATAATAGGGATGAGGAAGGAAAAAATTATTTCTATTTTCCAATTAAAAGTGAGTAAAATAGTCTTGACTCTACAGTAGAATAGAATGGACCCAATGAAATGTTGTGTGAATGTGGAATCTAATGATTTTAAAAAATTCAAAGAATCACAGAGCATCAGGGATTGGAAGGGACCTTGAAAGATCACTCTGTAGCTGTTGCTCAAAGTGATTTAATGAAAGGACAAAGCCTGTCTTCACAACCTTGCTTGAAAGCAGAACCTTTCTTAAAACTATACCAATCCCCCTGCCACAGCAGGATCACCTGGACCAAGTTGCACAGGAACATATCCAGGTGGGTCTTAAACCTCTCCAGGGAAGGAGACTCCACAACTCCCCTGGGCAGCCCCTTTCGGTGCTCTGTCACCCTCACCATGAGTTCCTTCTCATGCTGATGTGGAACCTCCTGTGTTACAGCTGACATCCATTGGCCCTTATCCTATCACTAGATGACACTGAGAAGAGCCTGGATCCATCCTCTTGATGTTCCTTTTTTCCAAGCTTCATGAGGCCCAGCTCCTGCAGCCTTTCCTTCCACTTCCTTCATCAGTGTTCCACTTCCTTCATCATCCTTGTTGCTCCTCACTGGACTTCTTTTATATTTTTATCATAGAAACATTAGGGATTGAAAGGGACCTCGAAACATCCTCTAGTCCAATCCCCCTGCAACAGCAGGATTATCTAGACCAAGTCACACAGGGCGGGTCTTAACACATCCAGGCGGGTCTTAAACCTCTCCAGTGAAGGAGAGTCCACAGCCTCCCTGGGCAGCCTGTTCCAGTGCTCTGTCACACTCATCTGTTCTGCCCTCTTGCACATTCTACTGCTTGTTCGGATACGTAACATCCACGCCCGTACACTTGTACTGGTCTATGATGGGCACCTCCCACAGGCTGTGAGAAGCAGAACGTATCTATTGATGATCCAGCAAACTGCTCTACTGGCTTTGGAGGGGGCCTTGAGGAAGAGTAAAGTTGCAAGTGGATCCATAAGGAAAGGAGAGTGGGTCTCAAAACTAATAATCAAGTTCTCCAATGAATCCTTTCGTGGAAGTAGTTGTTTAACAGGAAAAGATAAGATAGAAATAGTCAACAAAAAGAGATAAAAGCTTTATTGAAAGGCATAGCAGGATTAACAGTCCTGTAATTGAGTCCACAGCAGGAAATCAGAGCAGAGAGCTTGTTTTCTTTGGGATGTGAGAAATTCTGGAGATGTAAAACTGATGGAGCATGAAAAGCTTTGAATTTTAGTCAGTGTAGTGAGGCTGTGAGCTGGCTAAGGAAAAATACAGTACAGAAGGTCCAACCCAAAGTTTTAGCAGAAATTGATTACAGTTGGATGTCATTTGCCTCTTCTCAATGTACTCAATGTACTGGAGTTTCTTTGCAACTCACTTTACCCAGACATTTTCTGTCTTCCCTTCTCACATCTGCGTTTGGCTGCTTTAATTTCCTTAAGTGAACAGACCAAGAGAAAAGCATCACATTAGAGAACATCTACACTGCTCTGAGTACTGGCAAGTACAAAAGCCCCAGACCAGAAAATGGCAGAAAACACAGTAGAGCTCAGCAGAACTGAACATATCACTCTCTCCAGATTTCCCATGACGTTAGAAATGAATAAGAATTGTTCAAAAGTGGAGAAATTTAGTGATGAAGAGTACAAAGAAGAAAATTAACATATCTAAGGCATCTTCTGTCTGGGGACCTGACCGTTTTGACCGGGACATGCATAAAACTGATGTAATGTAAAATGATAAACCCTCAGCCTTCCCAGCCCCCCAAAGTTCCAGTAAATTCCTTCTGTGCTACAGGCAGAAAAATAATACTTCCAATAATTATTTTTTCAATGAAAATGTAGTCCTGCTTTTTTAATTATAATTTTTAAAAAAAACCAAAAGCAAACCCCCAAGAATTCTAATATCAAGACTATTTTGTTTCACATATCTAGGCTGACTGTCATTTTCTGTGGCAGTTGGCAAACAGCAATAACCCATTTTATGACCTGTGCAAAAGGCACTAAGTGGTTCAAATTTATGAATTCCTGGGCAGATCACAAAAGCAGCTGCCCCACACAGTGTTCTCACCCCTGAAGCCAAAAGCACTGAAGGAGATGCTGCGGAAGTCAGTGAGATGATGAAAGCTTTCCAAAGAACCTTTCCACACGGGTCAGCGCAGAAGGGGCCAAGCACTGACCAGCTCTCAGATTTTCACTGAGTCACTCTTTAGATAAATTTTTTAAGAGGAGGAAAATTGAAACCTGGGTGCAAGTGCAGAGGAGGGTTATCTTTTCATGCTCTGGGAATGATAACAAGGTGACAGGTTCTGCTCGCATGACATTAAGCCCCTGGTATTTCTGGAACCGGACTGCTGTCTCTTGGCACAGTCCCCGGGACGCCTAGCTGCAATATTTTTTGTGTTGTTGTTGCATAAAATAAATAGGTTTTCTCAGACTTTTCCTCAGCTCCTGCTTTTCCAGATTTGCCAAAAATGTCACCCACCTACATGATTTCCATGCCAGAGGCTGTGCAAAGCCTGAGATTGAGCCACAAGCAGAGTTTAGCAGCTCCTAAGGGGTTAAACTAGCTGTTCTGAGCTGAGCCAATTTCACTTTGTGTGTTCTGCAGTGCAGTGAAAGTTAATTCATTCTAAAGCACAGAGCTTTCCAGCAACACTGTTAATATTATAATGTTCCTTTGCTGCACTGTCCTAGCTAGTTTATTAGATGAGAGAAAAATACAGATGTCCTGACAGGCAGAGTTGTACCTACCCACACCGGCAAAATACTCATGAAAATTACTTCGAATCTTTTTTCCTGCTTTTTTATGCAGAATTGCAAGCTCCTTTAAAATTCCATAGTGGTTATTTTGGTTTTTAGTAGAATCGTTGACTGCCTTTGATAGAGGGCAGTTGGGTGTTTTTATTTCAATAAAAAGGCATGCCCTTCTGTTGGGTGATGACAGAGTTTCTCTTCTTTGAGCTGCAGCAGAATTTCCTGAATTAAAGGGTAATTGGGTTAGATGGGTGGTGCATTTAAAGATACAGAAAGAGTGAATACGGCAAAAATAGTAACACAAAGAGAGACTCTACAGCTGCTGTTTCTAACAACAGGAAAGCAAAACAATCCAATAGTCCTGGAGTGATTGCTGGGGAAAATATAAAACCCAGTTGATCCCACGTGGGATAGCTGTAAAGAAACAAAATAAAATAAAAATACAAGAATTAAAAAAACCCCACAAATTAAAAGAAAACAAGATGCTTCTTTATGGAATGGAGTGAATGTTGACAGCACATTCAGTCAAATGCATTTATGGGGCAGTCTCATGCCTGTGTGAGCTCTACTAGTCAGATGAAGGCAGAAACAGTTTATTACAACATACAAAGGGCACTGAGAATGTCCTCTGACTGGATGAACTTGAGCAGTAGACAAGTTGAGAATAAAGGTACCAATAAAAGATTTAACACCTTGTCTTCCATTTCACAGCTCTGAATTCTAGTGACTTTTGCATTATTTAAAGCTCAGGTGGTGCCTGTATCTTGTCCATGTTTAAGTCTCCCCAACTTCTGTATAAGACAATTGACTGCAGTCTCATTCCAAGGCCTTATCCTGTAAACACATTTAGAACGTTGTCATTATCACAGCACCAACATATCTGAAAATCCACACAGACAAATAACATCCTGCCTTACCCAATAAACCACTCAGCTTATCTCCAGAGCAGTGGCTGCCGTGACCTCCTGTGGCTGAGGAGACCACAGCAAAACCTACTGCACTTTTCAGAAGTCCTGGTGAAGTGGGACCAGGAGGACAATGTCCCAACTGAGCCAGACTGGTGCCAACTCAAACGGCCAAGCCACCAAGCAACTGGAAAGGAAGATGACCATACCCAAAGAAAATCACCCAAGGAAGGGGAGGTAGATGTGGTCGTTCCTGTTCCTCAGCACAAGTCTCTTTTGGCAAGCATATAAAATTTTAACCCTTCTAAATGTCCTGCTGTAATGATTTTACTCTTTCTTACGAGAGTTTCAATCCCCCAGAATAGTTTTTTATACCCCAAAATATCTTCCTTTGCTATTACAGGAGATTAATTAGTAAAAGAGGAAGATGTTAATGCAGTAAAGGTCACATCATCCTGATTACAGCCAGCCAGTAAAGCAGAATTCTTATCTCTGCCAAGAGACAATCGTACAAACCTGAGAAGTTTGTATTTCATTTTATTAAAATGGACAGAGATTTCCATTTCTTTACTATTAATCCCTAGAAATCTTCACAGTTCCCTTTCATACCATGCTAACTAGCTGGAATTAATATGGCAGTGCCCACCCTTGAACCTCCAACCTCAGGGTTGTGTGAAGTGAAACAATCGTTTCTCTTGTCCTCCACCTTTTGTTTAGAATCATGGAATTATTAGGGATTGGAAGGGACCCCGAAAGATCATCTAGTCCAAGCCCCCTGCCACAGCAGGTTACCTTCACTGGAGAAGTTATAGAATCACAGAATCACTCAGGGTTGGAAGGGACCACCTGATCATCCAAAAGGTGTTTCTCAAAAGGTGTTTTCTGAGCATTTCTCTACGGGCAACTAGAAACTTCATTTCCTTGCAACTCTCTGCATCCTGCAGCTCAGTCATTGTTCTGTTTATTTACCAGGAGCCAACTGCCTGTTCATGCTCAGCAAATGTAGGCAAAGACGAGTGTCCTGCCCTGAGGAGCTTGTAGGCTAATTCAGACAGTCTTATACCTTGGAAGGTGGTCATGTTTGAGATAAAATCTTCAGGCCTGATGTTGTGATTAATCTCAAACCACAAGGTTGATATTGTTGATTGCAGAAATACTACTTCTAGGACTAAATCATAAAGTGCAAAAGTGCTCATAAAGTAAAGGGCTGATTTTAAAATGTGACATGGAATAGCCATATTCTCTTTGATAAACAAATCCTAGAAGGGTTGGCAAAAATGCTACGAAGGAGGAAAAATATGCATCCATTTCACAGAGATGATCTTGCCATCATATGAAGAAGAGAAGAATCAGAATTTGGGAATTTTTAATGAAAATGGAATGTCTCCCTCCTAGATGCTTTTCTTAGGTTGACATGATTGATTAACTCAAATAACTTGGATTATCGGCATCAAAATGCCATTAAGATGCTTCTAGTCAAGATTAACAGTGAAATCTCTTCGTGTTTATTTTTAGTTCAGAAGCTGGAAGCTGACAGGTAGCCATTTCTTACAGTTTCACTGAAGTACAGGGCCAAGAGTAAGAAGGGTGCAGGACTTTGTCTCTTTCACACACTGATATGAAATGATATCCCTTAGAGGTGAGATGAAGAGGCATGGAAAAGTAGGGAAGAAGGTGATTGAACACAGAGAGGGAAGGAGCCCTCTCCCTTGCTCATCCTGCTATGAACAAGCCTTCTGCAGTAGTTTACAGGGCACCCAGACTGCAGCAATGTTTCCTGGATATATTTCTATGTTTCTTGGATATAGAGATCATCATGTGTGAGCTCTCAGGCTAATACAATTGACCTTTCCAAAAATAACCGTGCCCGAGCGTAGCGCAATGGTTGGACAGCTTGGGCCATAGCTTGCTCTAGCCATGGCTTAAAGAGGCAGATTTCTGTTGAATGTCTGAGGATCACTCAATTCTTTTTAATTTCTCTTCAGTATTGGCTGGTGGCTGCTACACCCAACCTACTGCACCACCCACACCCGTCCTCTTAGTTTCTGGGTTGCCAAGCCACCATTTCCCAGATTTTGCCCTGAAAATTCCCTGTTGGAGTATTTCTCCCCAAGCAGTTTCCAGTGGAGACAATATATGGGCCAGTCTACAGAACAAGACTGCTGCTGCCACTCAGTATCTTACTGGCTCTCAGGATCACTGTCAAAACAAGATATTGACATTGCTGCTGGATTGGCATCAGAAACTGCTTCTGTGGCTACCGCTGCTTTACTGATTTACTGCTGCTTTTAGAGAAAGGGTGAGTTTGGGAGTAGGGAAGTGACTGAAATGCATCATTGTCTGCAACTAATATAAAACATCAGTCCAGCACTGCAGTGGGAGGAACAGAAAAACAATACCTGTCTGCTGTGCTGAGAGAACCTCTCTAAGTGCTTTCACTTCCTATATTGCTTTCACAAAACATGCTCTTTGCTCTGATTCAGGCTGCAGCAGGCATATCTTCAAACAAACAAATTAATAAGCTCTTCCTCGTGAGGACAGACTGACTTCAAGTGTGACTTCAAGTGTCTGCGCTGAACCAGTTTTAAACGATGCACACTCATCTGAATAAAAAGTGAACAAAAATGGGGCAGCGCAAGAGAGTAGTGGAAATATCCAGGCACTAAGTCAAAATAAACTTGGAAACTAAAGGTACAGTGCTGGAATGAAACAAAGAGGGGAAAAAGCCCCGAACAACAAACCCGCAGAATAAAGCGCTGAAGTCAAGACATTGAAATGGAAACGCTGACACCAGATGGGAAAAGCGAGACAAAAGCCAAAGCAAACAGAGACCTGAAAGCATGTCTGTGTTTAATGTGCCAAACACTTTTTGCCCAAAGGTTTGCCATGCTTACCTTTTTATTTGTAGGTAGATTTCCATAGTTTTTTGCAAGCACAAGTGTAAAAGGCTGCTTTAATGGTAATTAGGAAACATGATGCAGAATAAGACATGAGAAAGCAAAAGGCCAAAGATGGGACAAGGAACAAGAGAGGGATTTTTGAAAGGAAGCTGGAAGACACATGGACATCTCAAGTTATGTAGATAACATAGCACTGGGCAGATATTACTTGGTTTATGTTGAAAGAGCTCCTACACACAGCAGACCCAGCATGGAAGCAGCCCTACATCTGGAGTAAAAGCTCCTGCTCGTGCTGTTTGTACATAATGACCCGGACACAGTGTGAATGCCCTGCTTGGCCGTGCTACCCGACTCAGGAGTAGCTAAGAAAAGATTTTCCAGCGTGACTAGTAATATACACCAGTGGTTATAAAGCATGAAATACAGCAGACTGTGTCATGGGCAAGACGGAATGGAGAAGTTTCCAGTATTCAAAGATTTTAGCAACAGTCATGGTAAAGAAAGTGAAGGTATGAGAAATGCTGTGCAAACAACCACGGCTTTGTTGTAGCAGATTATGCTGTCTGCAATCCTTCACTTGAACACAGACATTTACTTCTCAGTCTGGGAGTAGAGAACAACTGCTATTTGTTATATGCAATTGGCATCCTGAAGAAATCTCTTTTGTGTTGGATACAGCACTCATTCTCTTCACCATTACAGTATAGGTGCATGGGTGAAAAGAGGAGTCGGGAGACAAGTATGACACTGGTTTCATGGGAGGTGCCTTTGCTCGTGGAGAGGCAGACAGATTCCATTGTACCCTTTTCACACAGATTAGTGTGAGTGTACTTACAGCATAGCCGTGTAAAATAATTGTGTATCGAGCCTATCGGAGTTATAATCTGTATTATGTTACAGCTTTGCTCTGGTTTTATGCATTAAAATCTAAGCAGCAGAGTGAACATTTGAAGAACTCTGTAAAATCTTTTCAGAGCCCTAGCTACATTTAGATATTATAATATAAATGCAAAACTTTCATCTTTAGAATGTTCTTATGCAAATCCCACTGAGTAGGGAAGCGAGTACACAGAGACACAGAGTACAGGCGCGGGGATGTGGCAGAGGACGGACATAAACACGTTGGAAGGCCCATATCTGAAACCTGGCAGGACTATGTGCTGGGTTTTCCTGCATTTCAGACACAGGGGAAAGCTTGTTTCATAGGTAAATAATACATAGATACATAATGCAAAGTACTATTTATCATTTAAAATTGGCCGACTTTAATCAATCAGTTTAAACAATGCGGTTAGCACCAGCAAGTGGTTCAAGTTTATTTTGTCTTCTCCCACCTCTTTCTCTTTGTTTGTTGCTTCAAGTAATGCTCTAGGGCATCCCAGAGTTCCCTTTTGTCTCACTTTCTCCAGTGCATCTTCTCCTGCTTGGTGATTTTTTCCAGTCATAATTGCAAAGAGAATGCAGAATTTTTAAGGCAGTTAAGACACATTTAAATGACCAACTGTTTTATTTTCTGTTTAATCTTCTCATTTCCTTTGTGCCTCTCTTCATCTCCCCATTCCTTCTGCACTATAGCACTGCTGAACTTTAATAAAGCGATGCTGGATCTAAGTCTAGACAGTTACATTCAGGCTATGAACACACAGTCAAAATTTTTGCTAGGAATTGATAGGTTGGTTAACCCAAAAATTGAGATAATCTTTAGTACCTCTAAAAGCAGATATTTGAACTGTTTCTACCCAATCTACTGCATAATGGAACGGGCTGAACTGGTACCTTTTTCTTTCTGCACCTATTCGCATCACAATTGTTCTCTCAGAAAGTGATTTGTTTTGTGCTGCTTTCCATTCACATCACGACCCAATCAAACCACGGAATATAGGAAAGATCAAAGCAGTACAGCACACTCGCCTACAGTAATTCACAGAATATATGAGGCATTAAAATTTTCATTCCTCATTCTCGTAAGGAAGACTATAAAGGTAACAGAAAATGATGCAGAATATGAATCTGTTCTTGAGACAATGATTGTATCAAGAATAGGAAAACAGTATAAGGCAACAGGCCCTTTCTTGTTGCTGTCTTTATCACACACAATGCAGCCCTTGCTTGTGTCGTCCACACTTTTATTTCCTTTTCATATTCTCCTGGTATGTTTTCTTAAACAGAAAGCAGAACGAAGGAAAAAAATCTGACACATCTTCGCAGAGGGTAATAATTTCTCCTCTTGAAATGTCTGGTTTTACTTAGAAAAATTCTGCCCAGTACATAATAGAAAAGAAGGGGACAGAAACAATAAAAGTTGTAATGGAAATGGTTTAACACACAGTCCTGGTCTGAGCTACATCTACAGACTAGATCTTAACATGCAAAAGGAGTCTGGAATTGGGAATAGATGGAAATAGTCAACGAAAACGAAAGTCTGGCAGCACTTTGAAAAGACAAGTTCTGCAACACCCAAGTGCTGTGTTGGAAGATCCATACAAACATGGATGCAAGATTAAGAAAGCGCCTACAAAATCGTTTCGGACCAGAATTTTTAACCAGACAATTGCTTTTTTTCTGTCTTCTTCTTTTCTGTCTAATTTTGATTTGAATGTGGAAAACAGGTGTCCTATTCCAGCGACTCCATCCGCGTTCCTGGAAGCTTTTTCTCCATTGCAGGGGATTCTGGCTCACAGAGGATTTACACAGAATTGTGTCAGAAGAAGAGCAAATCAGAGGATCGCGAGCAGGCTGCGGCATTTCAGCTCCATGCCACTAGCACCTGAAGTGCTTTAGAGGTGGCACCTGTAAATCACGGCACAATTTGGCCCTCATTGTACCAAACCAATACAACACATTTAATGGCAAGGTCCCGTTCAGTCACAGGTGTGTTCTTACAGTCATTCACATACCTGTTCACACCCACTGAGGGATCTGACCACTGTTGTTGTACCTTATCTCAAGAACATCATTTTTACCACCTGGCTGACTCATTTGTGTTTGGCTGCTCAGATTCACCATCACTTCCATAAGTTCTGACCTTGAAAGCCGTACTTCAAAATAAAACTATCTTGCTTTGGGGTTCTGTCACTGTTAGTATGTATTTGGTTCTGGTAGGGGGTTTTGGAGCACTTCAAGGGCACCTTGTATGGTTTTTATTTCATGTCTCATACCTATTGCCTGGTCACAATCAAGTGAGTTTTTATGCCACCATCTATTTGAATACACCCTGTACACCCCTGTGTGTATTGGGCAATCAATATTAACTGCTTTCCTCACTCTTGTGTTACACAAAAAATGTTGCTTTAAAGTACAATTTCAATAGTTAATAAAAATTAGCAGAAAGCAAACATTCCTCTTTGCTGGGCATCAGACTTGCTTGTTACAAGGCCATCTGCAATCAGATGTCCTACAAAGGCAAAATACTACTTGTTGTGTATAAGAAGTCTTAAAAATTAACTTATCAGAAGCAAAATAGGTAAATCTTTAACAACCAGAGAAAGACAATGGTGCAATCAACCATATTTAAATGTCACATGTGATTAGATAATATTCCATTTGAAATTCAGTTTGTTAAGCTGAATTGAGATGGCAGACTCTGCTAGCTGTGAAAGGACCATCTGCTAACCTTGAGAATCTACGTATCTATCAAGAATATGAGAAATCAATAGGAAATATTAACATCATCTGCATGTTTCCCCTCTCGATATCAATGTCAGTGTGAGGAACTACTGAGGAATCTTGATGACAGTGTTGCAGACATTTTCCATCTGCTTTGCATCCAGTCTTAAGATTTAGGACTTTCATGTCCCTTTGGAGTTTTCAGGCTCACAAACATGTAAAAGAGGTCCCAGTGATCACCCAGCTAGAGTGATGTGTAGAACAGACATCTGATTTGCTTGGACTTATCATGAGGGTTCAGACAGAGTTCAGGTTTCTGTCAGACTTGGTTGCAACAGAGATTTAGGAGAGAGATAATGTCCATCTCTTCTGAACTGTAACTCTGTGAGTAAAGCTGATGGTGCAGCCAGTATATAGCTGGAGGGCATGGATGCCATCCAGAGGGACCTGGACAAGCAGGAGAGTTGGACACAAGCCAACCTGATGGGGTTCAAAAAGACCAAGTGTAAGATCCTGCATCTGGGTCGAGGCAATCCTAAGCACAAAGATAGGCTGGGCAGTGACTGGCTGCAGACTAGATCACATCTGGAGTATTGTGTCCATTTCTGGGCCCCTCAGTTCAAGAAGGAAACATGGCACTGGAGGGAGTCCAGCGTAGACCAACGGGGATGATGAAGGAAGTGGAGCACCTACCGTATGAGGAAAGGCTGGGGGAGCTGGGGCTCTTTATCTTGGAGAGGAGGAGACTGAGGGGTGACCTCATTAATGTCTATAAATATGTAAAGAGTGGGTGTCAGGAGGATGGAGCCAGGCTTTTCTCAATGTCGTGTAGTGATAGGACAAGGGGCAATGGGTGTGAGCTGGAACATAGGAGATTCCACATCAATATGAGAAGGAACTTCTTCATGGTGAGGGTGACAGAGCACTGGAACAGGCTGCCCAGGGGAGCTGTGGAGTCTCCTTCTCTGGAGATGTTTAAAACCTGCCTGGATGTGTTCCTATGCAACTTGGTCTAGGTGATCCTACTGTCTCAGGGGAATTGGACTAGATGATCTTTGGAGGTCCCTTCCAATCCCTAATGTTCTGTGATTCTGTGATTCTGTGATGTGTATCTTATTACACACTTGTTTAACATCAACAGAGCAGTTTCAGTAACATATTGGCATTTCATTAGCATAAAGCTGTATTATGAAACCTAAATTAAACCATTGTTTGAGAGACTTTTCTTTTAAGGTGTGACCGTTTTCTCTAATGAACTACCGGTTTGTTTCCCCACATTGCACGTTCTAATGCGCATGTCATAGTGCCTAAACACATGTGGGCACCAAATGTGGCGATGCCTTATGCCTGTCCTCTTTGAGGTACCCTGAACGTCCATTAAAACCTCACAGCTTTCTTTGTAGAGATGGCTTACATCACATGATCCAAACCCCCAACATTTTATCTGGTAAATTTATTGCAGTGGGCAGAGTGAATAGCTCAAGCTAATCTGTCCGGACTCTCTCTGCTCTTCAGATAAGATCTATCTCTATTCTCATAATTTACAAATTGTTCGGCATCAGCCTTGTTATTTTCATACTGCAGTAAACACGAAAGGAGAAGGAAACATAAAAGGTAAAGTGCTTTTTGCGACTTAAAAGAGAATGCAAGGTTGATGTATCCTTTGCTTGTGGTATTTTTTGGCAAAAGATACAATAATGCAAGTATCTTTCTGATTGATTAAAGTATTGAAGCGTATTCTTTGCTTCATAAATAATGCTCTATTACTTTTCTTCAAAGACAAGTAAACCTTGACAGCCTGACCTTTTTCAGGGCAGAGAGTTGTTTCGGTGCCATAAATTATACTGTAAAACGAGTGGAAATGATACTGAGAAGTGTGTGACAAAATAAGATTAAAGATTACTACACACAAAAGATTGTTGTTTTATTAATGGAGTCCTGTCAGAAGGATGAAAAATTCTCAGCTTTTTACTGGATGCTGAGATCGTGTCAAACAGAAAATTATTAATGCATTTTCTAAAAGGCAACCAAATATGTCAAAATAACAATATCCTGATTAGCTGCCCTTCCCCCCTGCCTCTGCGTATTCACTTAAAGCAATTTCAGTGCTTTTCAAATAAAGTTTAAGTGCTGTAGTTCAGCTTGTAGATCTAAAGGAGCACACCGCCCCTTGTCTTGTGATGTTACAGGCAGGTGCATGAGCATTACAGGAAGACACTCCTCCATCAGAAGCCTGGGCATCTCCTTTGTCAGGATGTAGAGTATCAGGAAGAAAACCACACAGTGTTTTCGTGTCCATTATTGTAATGTCTAAGCATTTTAGTTTAAGAAAGATAACCAGAACTGGAGAAAGCAGGACATACGTATCCAAGGAAAAAGAAGCCTAACTTAAATAAGTAACATTAGCCCTTTATTAAATATTACTTCATAACTTGACTAACTACTTTCTCATTACAATATGTAAAACCTTGCTAAAATGAAAAGAAGCAGAATATGAGCTAATTTGAAGTGGAGAAATTTGATGTGTTTATTTATAGGAAGTCTGTGGATTTGTTTTGCTTTATGGGCTTTTTCTCCCTCTCAATCAATGTACCTGAAGGTTCTGATCAATGGCTTTTGGATCACTGACATTCATTGAAATGACAAATAACAATAGGAAGTCAAGGAGAATGAACACTGTAGAAATCAAAGGTTTTCTTGATGTCTGAATCAGTAGAGTTCACTCAAAGACTAGTAATTAAAAAACCGCAGTCGTGCCATGGAGCAAACCCATGTTATACAGAGTCATTATAAATCACTACCCACTGCAGACCATTACGAAGATGATTGGATAAGATGCCCATGTATTGGCTTTCATTATCGTTAACAACACAGGTCTGCATCAGAATTACCCCTATTACTGTAAGCCCTACAACAATGACAGGACGTGTCAGAAGCTGTAAACACATTTCAAAAGACATGACAGCTCTTGAATACAAGAGCCAAAGGCTAAAATAATGATTAGACCAGATGGGTTTGCTCACCACCCACTCACTATCTCATGCAAATGTTTCTTCATACCTGGGCCACCCCTGGGCACTGCACCGCCCTAGGTGAGATGGCTCAAGTCGTCTTACTCTGCTGGTCTTTCACCTCACATTTGCTTTTCTTTGCATTTTTTACCTTCCAATTTCCTATTTAGCTTAACTTACTGAGATCAAGTGTCTTCCAAAAAAATATTGTTGCAGTGCTTGTACTGTACAACAACCTCTCTGCTGAATCTATTTCCTACAGCTCTTTTCCTTTGTGCTAGCAGCATATCTGATCATACATTTTCCATCCTGCTTGTCAGCATTTCCCTTCAGATTTAGTCTTGTGAGGAAAGAAGTGTGTCCACCTTTCTGAATTTCACCAGCTATGTCCAGCTTATGACTGTCTATTCATTACCCTCCAAAATATCCTCTCCTGGCTATAGTTTCATATCCTCCTTTGTGAGCACGAACTTGGTGTTTGCCATCTCTGCCACCTCCACGACATGCAGCCTTAGTTTCCTGAGCAACATACAATCACAGCCGCTATTCCCTTCATCCCATTGCTCATAGTGCCTGTTCGTTCTCCTTCCCAGCAAACTCCTGGACAAACTCACCAGGAATTACATCTGACTTTAGCAATGCTACAGATTTATTTTTTATATTAAAATGTTTCATAATTCAAGATATTGCTGGCGTGTTTCTGCAGATTTGTATCAACAGTCAACATCTCTGTTGACCGGGAACCTCTTGAACACTAAATAATTTATCAGACTTGATGCAGTGCATTTTTTTTAATAGATATAAATGCCAAGTACCCTGCCAAACCACAGCTTCATTCACAGAGACGTAGCTGTTCATTCACAAACTACCTGTCCTCACTCCTGCTGACTGTGCTCTCAGCTGGGAAGACTTGGAGGAAATCCTGCCTTTATCCTCTACCAGTGAAGACAGTTACTCTGGCCTTCCTCAGTGCCATGGCTTGACTCATTCCCAAGTGATCTGTTGGATAACTCGAGTGAGAAAAGAGATACAAACTCCAGACCCCAGGCCGTTTGCTTGTAGATGAAGCTGCTGAGGGCTGGGCCTCATCAGATGATTTCTCAGAGTAAAGTAATGAGTACAAGATGACACTGGGCTGGAAGGAAGTCTCATGTTCTAACACAGGTCTACAGCACAGAGAAGTGTGTTTTATCTACAGTGTAACTTTGAAGACGCGTTTGGGGAAGACACAGGCTCATAGAGTTTCAGTTAGCTTATAAACTGGAATAATGTGTGTTTATTTGAAATCAGATATGAATTTTACAACACTGGGAATAACATGTTGGGGAGTGCTTTTTTGCAATGTTCAACCAGCTTTGGTTTATTTTTCTTGTCTATATGATTTATTTTTCCTCTTGCCTTCTCTATTCTGCAGCCCCATGGTCTGTCTATTGGGTGGAGTCAGCTCTTTTTACTCCAGATGTGTGGAGAAAGACACAGACTAAGACACATACACATGAAACAATCTTAAGATGTTGGATGGGTGCAAGAGCTTCACACTTGCTGTTTCAAATCTTCTGTTACTCCCTGCAGCTACTCATACTTCCAGCAGTTATTTGGAAACCACTAGCTTCAGTGCCAGTCAACAGTGATCTGTCCATCCTCATGAACCAGAAGCTGTTTGAACACTGGATCATAACTTTTAAACTCTCACCATTTCACAGCAATTATGACTCTGGGATTTAGACGTCATCTTTGATGACTGATGTTGTTAAATTCACAGCCCCAACAATGACTTGAAGCTGGAGAAAAAGACGTTGCAGTTAACTGTGTATACAGAAGGGAATGGGGAATACGAGATGTTACTTTGATTATGTCAAATGATGGAACTGTTCCTTCTGGGTTTGTGCACAACAATCCCCAGCATCTTCCAGAGTCATATAAAATTATTTTAATGTTTTTGAAGTCATAATCTTTTTAATGGCATCTTAACTCATAGACTCACGCTGTCTTTCTTTAATGTTTCTCAGATTGTACCATTTACACTGGCAACCAAACTCAATTATAGGTATCTACTTCATAAACAGAAAGCTTTTATATGTGCACTTACTGGTCACTCCTTAAGCTTTTAAACTCTTCACAAGCTCCACTATGCTGTCCAGTTCATTAGAGGCACAGAAACAAATGTCCTTTCATGTTGTGTCTTCACTTATTCAAGGATGACCTACTTCAACAGAAAGAATGATATATGCACAGGAGCCATTCTGCTCTCTGCAGCCAGTATGGAGAACACAAGGAAATGTCCTCACCTCCATATTCTTAGCTGTATGGAAAACCCACAGCTGCACTTTTTACAAAGCAAATGGGCATTATCCAGCCAAAGTCATTCCAGCCACAGCGGAGAGAGAGAACAAATGAATTCACCCCAATGAATTTTAAAATCAGCGTGTTAAGATAATTCTAAGTTACGCAGCATTTTATGATTCCAAGAATCACATTCTGACTTGGATTTATTTCGAAACATTTTGCCAGCCATCGGAGCCAAAAGGTTTATAAAAGAGATGGGAAGGCAGTAAAACTCAGTTTCATTTTATTATTCTATCGGCTTAGCTTGACCTACAGCAGCCATGCAAAGGGTTTCTATTAGACAGTTCCTCCCTTGCTAAATAAATTGGACCAAAGATGATTTTCTTGACTGAGAAAATTCTCTGACGTTGACTGAAGAATTTCAGCTGTCTATAAATATTAATGTAGTTAGTAATAAATTACACACATGAATGGCACTTTATTACTTGAAACTAAACTATTAAAAGCCTTATGTAGATTGGACTGTAAAAAAAATAATGTAATTAAGGTCAGCTAGGCGAGGCCAACCTTACACATACTAAGTGTCCTCAGCAACATCTGGGCCTGACCAGTGTCTCTTTACTCATAAGTAAGTCTTTTTCACACTCCTAACTGCCACAGTTATCAACCCAGTGTTCCAGCTGTGTCTTTCCTTCTTAAAACCATTTATTTCTGCTCACTCACGTGGACCTTTCATTCCTGCTTCTGATTTACAGTTTGTGAAAGGACTGCGAGAGGGAGTGCTGAAATAAGTGTTCTGGAAACTATTCTGGGGTTCATGTAAAATCCAGATATATCCACGCTCCATGACAAAGAACAATCCCTAAGAATCTCCATGTGGAAGAATGGAAGAGCCAGAGGACTGGTGGAGAGAAATAATTTAAAAAGAAATCCTGAGCTGAGTTTGCTGTGAATGCAGAGAGCACTTCCAACATCATTTCAGAGGCCTCCTAAAATCTGCCAGCACTGATGGGTCTTAAAGATGTCTCCCAAAGGAATTAGCAGAGAGGAGAGGTGTCTTATAGAAAACAACTGCATGTATTCAAGCAAACATCCTCGCTTCCCCCTACTAAAGTATGTTTCAGACCCACACCATCAGTTGAACAGATTTGGACTCCTGTGTACTTTTCTGGTTCCATCTGGGTGAACAACACAGACAAAAATCCATTAGAATTATTTTATTTCTTGAGCAGTGTGGTAAAAAGTGCTTGTTCTTGTCCAAAACTGAGCCTAAGGGTATTTCTAAGCTTGCAAAACCTCTATTAGTAGTGATTAATGAGAAGGAAGGATCCAAACTCACTCTTCAATGTGCAGCTGAAAGGGTAACACATAGGCTTGGAGGAAGAAAATGTGTTTTCATTGACCAGAATCTGCATGAAAGCAATGAAAATACGTAGACACAGTGCAGACACGTGCCCAGCTGAGTTTAAAATGAGGTACTTAAGCATCTCAGCAGACTTCTTAAACACTATTAGGTGCCTATCTGCATCTTTAAGCACCAAAATCCTAAAATATGGCCCCTGAGAGACAGACTATCACCATGAATCATATTCCTTCAGGCTCTCTTCAGTCCCAAATATTCAGGACGAAACATCCCTTTGTGACAACCGTATTTTCAAGCTACAGTTGAAGTTAGAGTGTTAAAACCCTAAAATAATGAATCCATTCCAGAAAACAGTAAGTCATTTCTTACTCATCTGCATAGTAGCATCTAACTGCATGTTAGTAAGAACACAAGAAAACTTTCTTGTGTGAAGAAGTGTGTATACACCAGGCCACCACTGCTTACATGAAGTTCTTCTGTGAAAACCACACAAAAGGCATGGTTGGAAATCGAGTATCTCCGGGGTGACCCCGCTGTTCATTCAAAATACTCCATTTTAATTTGTTCCCAAATTGTCACTTTTAAAGTTTCCAGAATTGCTTTAAAATGCAATTAGATTGTAAAAATATGGGCAGTGAAATATGATAGTTACACTTAAGATGATGATATGTCTGTCAATAGTCTGAACCCAGAATGTTCACTCATCCAAATAGGGTTAGATCACTGATTCAGCTTCCCTCCAGTAGGCAAATTGGAAGAGGAAGAAGAAAGAGCTGATTTTCTTCCTTGCTCATGACAGTTACCGTTGAATAGGGTGACTTTGTCTTTCCCTTACTCTGTCTGTAATTCTAGAAGAATTGCCAACGGCACATTTTTACAATGATTCCAAGGCATCATTCAATACTTGTTTACATAAGAATTGTCAGAGAAAATACTCACCTGAAATACAGTTCCCCTTTCTCTATGGCCAGTGCTGCTCAGCAGAAGGATTTTTGAAAAGAAAAATTTCTGCAGCAATTAATAGGAAATTGCCACCATCCATCAATTTTCATACAACCGATATTCATATCCACTAGGGAGATACATGAAAGACAAACACCTGAATTGCTTAAGGTTGATCTCAAGGTCAGTCAAAATGATCCACAGGAAACATTTACAGGCAGCTGAAATTGCTTATAATTTGTCAGTAATCTTTTGGAGCAGTCTATTGGAGATAAGTTGTGTCTTGGTAATTTGGAGTGGCCAACATGAGTTTTGATTCAAAGAGACAGGCTTTGAGTAGGTTAAATGAAAGAGAACGCGTTTATATAATTTTAAGCCTTCCAAGGCAGGGAGATCAGTGGTAGACATCTCCCAGTGGTGCTCTCTTACGCTGTGTGGGTTGACGCACCAGTTTGATTTAATACCAGATTATAGAGCCATAACCTTGTACTTCTTTTTTGTTTGTTTGTTTATTTACTGGGGGGAAAAATAAAGCTCAGTGATTTGAGAAGGTGTCATTCGTGCATGTTTGTAGCAGAACTGTCAATAAAGCGCATTCGAAACAAGTATCTCAGAACCTTAGGAAATCTATAAATCGGGCGTTCGGCTGGTTTTAATCTCTGTTTTGAAAATATCACTATTTTCTCCGTATGAGAAGATTATCCACTGCTGTAAATGTTTTACATGCAAGAAATAAGACACTAAGTAAAACAGAACCATTGCTGGGAAAACACATTGAAAATTCAGGAACGTAAACTCCTGATAGAAAAAATAAATATGTAATATTTGTTGGGCCCCAGAGAGGAGCGATTTATGGATCAAATCACCAAGGGAGTCAAAAGAACAGTCAGAGCAAGTATTAATGTAGTGGAGCAGTCATCCAGTGTTAAGATTAAGAGAAGAGAACTAGAGGGCATTTTCATTTTTTTTAATGTTAACATTTGTCATCTATGAAGAAGAATAATATCAGATGCAGTCAAAAAGAGTCTATGATTTTGGACATTACACCCTCAGCACGTGGAATTAACCTTTCAAAATTCAGTCCTTTGGGGACCTTTCTTCTTCTCCCACATGCTTGCTTTCACCTTTATCTTTAAATGAATAAACTGCACCTAAATATTAGAGAACTGAGCACTCCCAAACAGCTGAAGATGGGTACATTGGGCAGTTATAAATGATCAGGTTTTTATTAAATAAGGAGAAACCTCTGAAAAAGACCAGAACTCATTCAGATTCTTCTGCATAAGAGAGATTGCATATGCTGAAGAAAATTCATTGCTATGCTGTTTTCCTGCAGACACTTTTCAGTCTGCATCTGAGCAAACTCCATCTGAAGAAACCGCTTCATTTTCTCAATACTTGATTTTTTTTTTGGTTCATCTTGCTTAAAATTTCAGATTCTTTCTTCATACAAATTTAAAGCATCATAGCTTCCAAGGAACAACCTGTACCGTTCACTTCTGAGAAAGAACATCTGTTCCCCTCACTGCCCTGGTAGTTGTCTCCTGCACCTTTTCTGGGAAACGGAAAATAAAAGCTACATGCTGGGTCTGGTGCCACCGGTGTTTTGGACAGCATCATTCACAGGTATTTGTTTCTCCTGGAAATACCTCCAGTGTTACATGTTACGACTGCATCTGTTCTGCTTGTTTGACTTGTTGGCTTCTGTTACCAGATTTTGGCAAGTGACAAGCACCCTGTGGGAGGGTAATTCATTGAGTCCTTCCCTCAGCCATTTCCACATGCTGACTCCCAGTTCTCAGTGCTTACAGTCTGCAAATCCACAAAAGTCCACTTCACTTTAATGAGCTTAATCTCAGTGTTATTCAGACATTGGAGATCCCCCAATCCTTTATGACATCTCTTACCTCTACCAGCAGATTGGGTGAACCAATACCGGGCTTTGTGACAAGTCATTAGTGAAATGTTATACAGCATCGCTCTCGGCACTGAGTTGGTGGGTCTCCCACTTTATGAACTTCCCCCTCCAATATAACTAATAATTTTTCATTTTTCACCACATCACTGAATCTGCTGAGATCTTTCTGGAGGAAAAATCTCTCTGAAGGAAAGATGCCAGTTTCATCTGACACAATATTCTAAATTTGAGTTGTATTATAAACTCCTACCTGCTTACTTCTCTGGTCTTGAATGAATGTCTGCTTCAAAATTTTATATTTCCAGTTGGAATAAACTAACAGATGAGATGAGAAACCTGTGGTTAGCCAGGTAATTTTCTTTTCACAGAATATGTTTTCCAATCATAAAAAGAATGCTCCATGTCGAAGGATAAACACTATCATGGAAAAAAATGAACTGTTTTGATTTTTTCCTTTTGAAAGACTGAGTTGATTGTTGTCTCGAAATCCGAGGATTTCCTCTGTTCCAGGTATGGAGAGCCCCAACAACCTGTTTTGGTGACCTGTGCCCTGGCTTGCCATGTTCCTCTTCAGGAGACTTCCTTTACAAACCTACCCCACGTCTTCTCTGCCAAAAGACGTGTTACCTCTGTTATGAACATCAATAAAAGCCAATTTGAAGGCTTAAAGTATTGCCCTCTGAACTGACTATAGCTTCAAGGAGAATCCTAGTAGTAGTAGTTCAGTATCTAGGACAAAGCCACGTGAGCTCAATTTACATATTAATGTGCAGAATTTCCCACTGGCTTTTGTCCCCATCATGTTTGCACAGTACTTTTACAGGTACTGAGTCAAATTATTACTTGTGGTAGGACCAGGGTCAAGTAGAAGGACTAACAATGGTTAAACAGATCAGGAGCATGTGAGAGAGACCAGAAAGACTGCAAAAGCTCAGGAAACCTAACAAGAACAGAAAGACATCAGCCATTTTTTTTTAACCTACTTTCAGCTTTTTTTCAATCCATCTTTGCTAGGAATTCTATTTCTTGGCAGAACAATTGGACAAAAGTAGGTCTTCTCTAAGTCTCCAGTGCAGTTATAGCGAGTTAAGGCACAACTGATTCTGACTTGGATCAAACTCAATGAGGTGCTAAATAGATCAATGGTTTCTACATCCTCTTAATAATATTGTCATGGAATCATTTCATAATTAGGACAAGGGTGCCGCAGTGCCTGTCAATGATCAGATGGCAATTCCTGTGGGTAATGCAGCCAGCCATCAACATTTAGTGTGATTCACAGAAATATATAAAAGGGGTATGAATATCTCAGCAAATGTCACAAGGTTTCACCATCTGCATGAAGAATCTTTAGGGCTTAGATTCTGGCCTCAAGACAGGAAACCCCAAGTAATTCAATTATTTTGGTAGGTCAGAGAGCTCCTGAAAAATTCTTAAGCACAGTTAGGGAAAGTTTTAAGTTAAAGTATAAAATAAAATATATCATACAAGCTACGATATACAGTAGCATCAGGTCCACATAAAGCTTCAAAAGCTGTTGATAGATTTATATGTAAGTATTCCATTTGTATTTGGTTATAACAGACTCTTCAATCAAATGCAACTACTCTGCATTTGTTTATGTCCTGCAGAAAAATAATAAGAGTTTCCTAAAAGCCCACAACTATTCGATACCAGCAAAATAGGAGTTCCATGTATAGAGCATTACTACTATCTTAATGGAGAGAATTAAATCCCTAAAATTAGTTCACTGTTTGCCCTTGGACAAAAAGCCTAAAATAACAAATATCTGCAGGAAGATTGTCAGATCGCACTAGTGAAAACACAGTCCAAATCAGTTTTGTCAGCTGACACTTACTATTCTTGAATTATTTGTTCTTATGAAATACTGTCTTTCCTGGACTCTTGGTGACAATTCTACATGTTTGCTGTAGGTCTGAGATAGCTATTTCAATCACCAAACCTTGTTCACAGAATCACAGAACCTTAGGGATCAGAAGGAACCTTGAAAGATCATCTAGGCCAATCCCCTGCCACAGCAAGAACACTTAGATCAAGTTGCACAGGAACATTTTAAACATCTCTAGAGAAAGAGACTCCACAGCCACCCTGGGCAACCTGTTCCAGTGCTCTGTCACCCTCACCATGAAGAAGTTCTTTCTCATATTTATGTGGAACCTCCTATATTCCAGCTTACAACCACTTCCCTTTGTCCTATCACTAGATGACATTAAAAAGAGCCTGTTTCCATCCTCCTGACAGCCTCCCTTCACAGTCTCCTCTTCTCCAAACTAAAGACACCCAGCTCCCTCAGCCTTTTCTCATAAGGGAGGTGCTGCCCTTCCTTCATCATTTTCGTTCCTCTATGCTGGACTCCCTCCAGCAGCTTTGTGTTCCTCTTGAACTGAGAGGCCCAGAACTGGACACAACACCCCAGATGTGGTCTCACCAGTGCAGAGCAGAGGGGAAGAAGAACCTCTCTCAATCTGCTAACCATACCCTTGCTGATCCACCCCAGGATGCTGTTGGCCCTCTTTTTGCGCACGAGCACACTGCTGGCTCATGGTCATCCTGCTGCCCACTAGGACCCCCAGATTGCTTTCTCCTACGCTGCTCTCCAACAGGTCAGTCCCCAACCTACACTGGTACCTGGGGTTGTTCTAGCCCAGATGCAAGTATAGTATATAACCCTTGTTAAACACTATATACTGGTTATGTCCTCATAAAAGGCTATCAGGTTGGTCAAGCATGACTTCTCTTTGGTGAAGCCACACTGACTGTCCCTAATAACCCCCTTGTCCTTGATGTGCCTAGAGACAGCATCAAGGATAAATTGTTCATCACCTTTCCTGGGATGGAGGTGAGACTGACCAGTCTATAGTTACCTGTGTCCTCCTTCTTATCCTTTTTGAAGATTGGAGTGACATTTGCTATCCTCTAGTCCCTCTCCTGTCCTCAGCAGGAAAACAATTAAGATCACTGCACACTATGTTTAGTTCATTCACCAGTGATCTTAATTGTTTACCTGATGAGAACAAGGTTTGGTGGTTGAAAGAGATACCTCAGACCTACAGCAAACATCCAGAATTGTCAGCAACAAAACCGAACCCATCATACATAGATCCTTCCATTTCCTTTTAAACAGAAGTGCCAAGTTGTGCCCTGTAATTCCAAAGGACCCCATAAAAGGGTGACTGAAGACATGCTACTGACTGCAAGAAGAAAGTAGAGATACATAAGATTATTAAAAACAAAAAAAAGAAAATACACTGCCTATAGTGTTAATCTGAGTATTTGTATGTACTGCAGTAAAGCCCAGACCTAAAGTCCAGACCTATTGCAAAGCTGAAACTATTAAATATAAAATAGTTTAGACCATGTATTGAAGACATCCTGCAGTTAAATCACAGAGTCACCTATCTTGGAAAAGACCTTCAAGATCATTGAGTCCAACCATTATCATTGAATCATAGAATCATTAGGGATTGGAAGGGACCCCGAAAGATCATCTAGTGTAATCCCCCTGCCACAGCAGGATCACTTCACTGGAGAAGTTATAGAATCAGAATCACTCAGGGTTGGAAGGGACAACCTGATTATCCAGTTCCAACCACCCCACTAGGCTGGGACACCCAACCCTAAACTGGACTGGCCGGAGCCCCATCCAGCACAGACTTAAACACCTCCAAGGACGGGGCCTCCACCACGCTCTGGGCAACCCATTCCAGGCTCTCACTACTCTCACGGTGAAGAACTTCCTTCTCACATCCACTCTAAATCTACCCAGCTCCAGCTTTGCTCCATTCCCCCTAGTCCTGTCGCTACCTGACATCCTAAATAGTCCCACCCCAGCCTTTTTGTAGGCCCCCTTCAGATACTGGAAGGCCACAATAAGGTCACCTGGGAGCCTCCTCTTCTCCAGACTGAAGAGCCCAAATTCTTTCATTCTATCCTCATAGGAGAGGTGCTCCAGCCCTCTGATCATCCTTGTGGCCCTCCTCTGCACTCGCTCCAGCACGTCCACATCCATCCTGTAATAAGGGCTCCAGAACTGGACTCAGTCCTCCAGGTGGAGTCTCATGAGAGTGGAGTAGACGGGGAGAATCACCTCCCTCAATCTGCTGGCCACACTTCTCTTGATGCAGCCCAGGACCCAGTTTGCCTTCTGGGCCGCAGGTGCACGCTGTTGGCTCATGTTGAGCCTTTCGTCCACAAGCACCTCCAAGTCCCTCTCCTCAGAGCAACTCTGCAGCCAGTCACTGCCCAGCCTGTATTTGTGCTTAGGATTGCCTCATCTGCCAGTTCTCTCAGTACCCTTGGGTGTATCCCACCAGGTCCCAACACTGACAAGTCCTTGACTAAACAGTGTCCCTACACACTATGTCTACATGACTCTTAAATACCTCCAGGGATGGGCCAAGATTGCTTCTCCTGAACAACCCCAATTCCTGAAGCACCTAGAAGGAAATGACATTTCCCTGGTGATCAGTCCATCAGATTTGGATGTGACTATGACTTCCAGTGTTAGCGGACTTTGCACATGTTTACGTATTTTGCAATCTTTTGTTCTTAGTATCTCAAACATCTCAACATCTCAGTGAATGAGGATTGTGATGTAAAATGAGATTGAGTGATTTTCCATCTCTCAAGAGGCTCAATCCCTCAACAAATAAAAAAGCTAAGTAGTATAAATGTCAGTTAAAGTGCTTAAAACGAAGGCAAAACTTCCCTTCTGATGTTATCTGATGCGGTTTTGCTGAGTATGGAGCATATTATCACAATTAAAGTAAATAACATTGGGAAGTTGACAAAGAGACTGCACCGTGAGTTAAAATTATACATTCTCTGATTATATTTTTAGCTTTTTCCCTGTGACCACAAACTACTTATGGTTCCACTTCAAACCACACCTCACATTGCTGTGACAAGGAAAATAAAATTATTCTAACTCCTGCCATTCCCATGGAGATGCGATTGAAATGAACGGAACTAAGTAAGACACCATTGGTTTGAGGAACCAAAGCTAACAGAAGGTATGTCCTGTCAGTAACAGTGTCCCTGTCCTCTACTTGGCTAAACAAATGACCATCCTGACCATGTAATCTCTACCAACTCCTTGTTATCTTTTATTTTGCTTATATCAGTCTTGACAAACCATGGTGCCCCTCAGCATTTCATTTCTTAAGTGCCATCTGTACTTTGAGTTTTAATTGCTGCGCTGCTCGCTACCATTTCTCCCTGTATCTGAGCTAAGGCATTAATATTTCACATCACGAAATGACAGGACTCTGTTTCTGTCTTTTGTAATTGGTACAGTGTTATTTCCAAACAGTGCCTTTTATAGGAACCACTGTTTCATACAAACTGACAACTTGATCGCTGTGATGCTGTAATATTAACTTATATTTTGGCAGGATGACACTCCTTGTAACATCCATACACTGCATTTATTTTGATTTTCTTCCCAACCCAAGAGAAGTGTAGTGCTCTCCTCTTAGCGGAGGAACAAATAAGGCATTTTATGGGAAATATTCTTCCTAAAGATGCTACTCGGGAAATAATACGCTAAAATTGCTCATTACCCCAAAGCACAAACATTGGGCTTAGGAAGATCATTTATAAAATGACTAGAATCGGCATCTTTTAAAAAAATACATTATTACCATAATTAGTGTAATAGTGTTATTTAAATACACAGAAGGTAAAATTTACTGTGAACTATAAATACGGTTCCTTTAGCTAAAGCTCACTAGAGGAAACAGGGTCATGCAGCAGAGTGTTGATGCTATTTTGCTCCCTGGCTTGTATAGTTTAGAATCACAGACTCATAGAATCATTAGGGATTGGAAGGGACCTGGAAAGATCATCTAGTCCAACCCCCTGCCGCAGCAGGATCACCTAGACCAAGTCATAGAGTCAGTCAGGGTTAGAAGGGACCACAGGATCATCCAGTTGTGATGACCTTATCTGGCCCTTGTACCAAACCCTCTTGTGCTGTCAATTCTGACAATGGTGTCTGGAGGTCTGATTGCTCTTGATTGTAGCTACATTAAAAAGTCCAGAGCATAACTGTGGCTGTCGCAGCCTGCCTGGGTCATCTCCTCTAGTCCTTATGTTGGCACCTCCCGAGTGTTAATGAAGGAGTGTAAAAGAAAGCAAAACCCCATAGGTTCCCGTTTTCTGGGGAAAAGCCTTAAATGAAGAGGATTTTTTATTAAAAGTTTCACATTAACCATACACATAGGATATTGATTTTGATGACTCTATGACTTGGTCTAGGTGATCTTGCTGTGGCAGGGGGATTGGACTAGGTGATCTTTCGAGGTTCCTTCCAATCCCTAATGATTCTATGATTCTATTTTGTCTTATAGGTCTTAGTAGCGATCACAAAACTAGCTTGACCATGAAAAATGTGACTTCATAGTAATTTTGTAAGCTAACCAGCTACAGTCCTACAATTTCCATTAGTGCCACCCAAACCAGGATGATCCAGACCAGGCTACTCAACAGAGTGAACAGATGGAACTACATAAGCAAAAGCAGCCTCTGACCTTTTAGCTGACACTTTGGATAATAATATTCGCAATTAACCACAAAAACTGTCTTTAACTACCTGAGCTGACCGAAAAAAGATGGAGCCATTCTTCTCAGCTTTAACATCAAGCCCTTCCCAAATGAGAAAAATCTCCACTTTCCCCTGCTGCACTGAGCACTGATGTGTAGAGAACAGGTTTGAATTACTAAGATGAATTCAAGACTTCTCTTGGTGTTTGCTACTAGCCATTTCGGAAATCTTGTACAATCCCACCATCATTATGCCCCCCCTTGTTTTTAAATAGGGAGAAAAATAGTTTACTGAGAGAGTATTTCACTTTAAAAAGTCTGTCTGGAACTTGGACAACACTCAGATCCTCCAAAGAACGTGCGGCTTGTGTGTGACTGCTGAGACAGAAAGCGAGGTCCCCCTTGTGCTGTAGTTCGCTTCCAGCCACCGACAACCACAAATTCCCTAAAAAGAGAAGCAAACACTCCAGTCCCAGCGAGCATTACACTCTCTAATAGCAGGGGCTGACAAAAGAGGCTCCACTTAAACACCGCAGTGGATTACACCACCCATCTCTTCACAAAAAGCTGTTGGAAAATATGCCTCAGCCCCTAATAATTGTTCATTAAGCTGTCAGCTACTCCTCCTATGTAGCTATCAATTCTGCCTCTCTGCAGAAGAATTGAGAGTGGGAAAAGGGAGGCAATGTTAAAGGGAGCAACAGCAGGGAAAAGTGAAGTTGTATTATTGCTGAGCAAATAGTTCACGATGAATTATTTACCTAACCTGCTTAACCTCAACCACTATTTATGTATTATCTGTAAGCAAACAAATGTGGGTTGTGGGTTTTTTCTCAGTCGGCTGCAGTTGTTGCTCAAAATTAACCAGCCGTGGGGTTTTCTGCTACATTTTGTTTAACAACAGATCAAACACAAAGTCTTCTGCAATTATTCTCTGCTTAATAACATCAATTTGGTCAACGTTTGCTAGTCATCACTTATTAAATCAATCGCGTGTCACTGTCTGCTTCCCTGTTAAACACAGCCATACTCGATGCAAATATTTGCATGCGGAAGTTTCCATCTATTTTTTTAAATCACATTTGTGTCAGCTAATGGAAAAATCAGTGCAGAAGAGCTGCAAATTCCATCTGAATGCGAAGGGAAAATTGCAGAGCTGAGGTAGCAGCCTGCGCCCAACTTCTGTATTAGCCAGTGGCAACAGGAGCAAGGAAAACCTTAAGAAAATTTAAAAGGCTTGTGAAATCAGGGCACTAAATGGCAGCAGTTGGAAATTGTGTAAGAGACCACGGGCAGAACACTACAAAGATTTCACAGAACCACAGAATCACAGAACATTAGGGATTGGAAGGGACTTCAAAAGATCATCTAGTCCAACCCCCCTGCCACAGCAGGATCATCTAGACAAAGTCACACAGGAACATGTCCAGGCAGGTTTTAAACATCTCCAGAGAAGGAGATTCCACAACGCCCCTGGGCAGTCTGTTCCAGTGCTCTGTCACCCTCACTGGGAGGAAGTTCCTTCACATATTGATGTGGAACCTCCTGTATTCCAGCTTACAACCATTGTGCCTTGTGCTATCATTAGGTGACACCGAGAAGAGCCTGGCTCCATCCTGCTGACACCCATCCTTCACATATTTATAGACATTAATGCGGTCACCCCTTAGTCTTTGTTTCTCCAAGCTAAAGAGACCCAGCTGCCTTAGCTTTTCCTCATCAAGGAGATGTTCTACTCCCTTCATCATCTTCATGGATCTACACCATACTCTTTCCACCAGTTCTGTGTCCTTCTTGAATTGAGGGGCCCAGAAGTGGACACAATATTCCTGACGTGATTTCAGATATTCCAGATACAGATCAGCACTGCAGGTAGTTGAGCTGGTGAGGTACCACATGCAGGATCACAACCAAGTGGGCTGGAGCAAGAAGACATCTAAAGCCGGGAGAATGGTGACTCTGTACTGCTTTCTAATTCCAATTCTACTTTGGAAGAACACACCTGATACCTGATTTCTCTTAGAACATGTACACTCAAAGTTATTGCCAGCCTGTTAGGGAACTTGTCAACTGCACAGTGTGCATTCTTTATTATGAATTATTTGCCTCTCTTTAGTAATTACTAAACACCCAACATTTACTACCAGAGGCTATACATTTGTCACATTTGTATTCATCCATGCTTTACAAGGAAAATGTAGTATCTTACATAGCAGCTTAGTCTTTATTGCTGGTCTTTGCAAAGTATCTACAAAGGACAAGACAAATCAAAGGTTTTACTCGTGTCGTACTTAGAATCATGGAATCATAGAATCATTCAGGTTGGAAAAGACCCTTGAGATAATCAAGTCCAACCATCGGCCCTACTCTACTTGAAACAAAAGAAAATTAACAAACAAACCCAGATCAAAAAGAAGAGATAAAACCCACCATTTACATGGAATACCAAAAGCAAAACATGTATAAACCTCTATTGTAAGAGACAGAATCTTCCCAGACACCAAAGAGGGGGCATGAACGTGCCTGTGTGAAGAGGAGTAACTTGCCTCGTGTTTTGTACAAGATCTGAGCCATCACGCTTGAAAGTTCTATAAAATATGTTTCCTAAAGATGCTGAAGGAGTTCAAGATGCTTAAGGTGCTTTACAGAAAAGTCATTCTGGGTAGTGTGGAGTGGCCAAAATCCCACACAGACACTGCATTTCCCATTCTGCTGAGAACTGATCATCAAGCCAGGCAAACTGAAATAGTCAAAATACCAGCAAAGCCGAATATCGTACCAGTCTTGCTGCCGCCTTCCCCAGGTCAGCTCAACCCAAAGGCAAGTCATGCAACCACAAGTATTTACTGTAAGGGTTCAGCCAAGCTACAGATGATTTTCCATGGAAGATCCTATCAAACATCCCGTTTTGTTTCCTTAGAACCTCATCGCACTTGACGCGTTCCAACAGATTGCCTTGCACACGATATGAATTGCCCTTTCTGCAGCATGAGAAGAAACCTCAAGAAAAAGAAAAACATGGAAATGTGGGTGTAATTCACCCAACAAAGCTTCTGCAGCAGCAGGAAGTTGTGTACTGTGCTGAAGAACCAAGGTAATGTAGACGGGCTGGATGCTGTCATGAGTTCCTCTCCCTGCCATGCTGCTGTTGCCCTCCTGCATCTCTCCCACACAGGGTTTATGCAATGATTACTCAGCAGTGCAACTCAGCCTGGCCGATGGCTAGCGGAAACACGCACACTGTGTGAGCGCTGCGGAGCTTAGAGCTACAGAGCGTGGGGAGTCAGCTGGAGTCGCTGTTGGTTTAACATTATTTAGATGTATGTTTAGCAGCTTCTCCTAGTGTTTCTCATAATGCATATTTCAGTAGTTTCTCATCTGTTTCTCATAATGTGAACTAATGTGTCTGACTAAACTAATAAGGGAATGTGGAGGATGCTGAACGCAGTCTGCCAGCCCCGCTCTCCTCCCACACATCACCATTCAGCTTCCTCTTAAGTGGGGGGGAGGAATAGAATTAAGAGAATATTTTCAATGCAATTAAGGAAATAATCAAAGAAATTAAAACAGTAGAACGAATGAGTGTGGTCCTTGCATACACCTGGTATCTAGTTATGCATTCACTTAGGCACACCTTCTTGTGGAACTGCTACATGTTGTGACATCCATCCACATCTCCCTCTTACACTTTGTCTCCTTTGTCCCAGATGCTGATGTCAAATGTCCATGCTCTGCAGCTGGAGGAGACTGTATGGACACAGAGGTTTCCTCCAACAGCTCTAACCACACCAGTGGTCTGCAGATTGCAGATCTCTTGGTTCACATGTCATTTCTGTCCAACATCATTGGAGGCATCTGGTTGGCTCAGCTGGTAGAGCATGGGACTCTGAAATCCTGGGGTCACAGGTTTGAGCCCTGTGTAGGACATCTTGAGACAGTACTATAGGTTTACCCTGCTCCAGCAGGGGGTGTTGGACTTAGATGATCTTTTGAGGTCCCTTCCAACCTGTAACCTTCTGTGATTCTGTGATTCTTCTCTTGCATCAGTAAGACACCACATGGAAAGAAAAGGCTAAACACCAGATTACAATATCCTCCTCATTTTTTATCCATGTTTTCTGCTCACATGTGTATCTGTGGTGGGGACTTCGAAATGGCACTTCAATTGTTTCTTGAAGAGACATGGTCTGAGGACTATTGTTAGAGCGCTCTGTGTAAGCTGCCTGTTTTCAGAGGCTTGTGTTCTTTCAACTTGTAAGGTCATCAAGCAGTATGTGATGGGTATGGTATGCATTATCCTTGTGGAATTCTACTCAGTCTTCTGAGACTTTTTCCACTGGTTGACCAACAGAAGTGGACTTCCAAACCAGCAATGACAAGAGTCTGCTCACGTCCAAATGTGATTGAACATGGTGAGTGTGAAAAAGCCTTGTGCTTTGTAGAGTTCACAATCTAAGAAAAAAAAAATCACAGAGTCATTGAAGTCAGAAGGGGCCTCAAAAGATCATAAAGTCCAAACCCTGGCAAAGTAAGGCTGCTGCTTAGAGCACATTGCACAGGGCTGCATCCTGCTGGAATTTGAATATCTCCAGAGAAGGAGACTCCACACTCTCTCTGGGCAGCCCGTTCTAGGGCTTTGTGATTCACACTGTAAATAAGTTTTTCCTTATCTCTAAATGAAACTTCTTGTGTTCCAGCTTGTGCCTATTGCTTCTTGTCCTGTCTCTGGGTACAAGTGAAAACAGTCTGGCAGCCACCTACAGCCATCAGATATTTATAGGCATTCTTATTCTTCTCTAGGCTAAACATTCCCAGTTCTCTCAACCTCTCCTCATAAGATGCTCCAGACCCCCAGTCATCTTTGTTGCCCTTTGCTGGACTCTCTCCAGTTGTTTTCTGTCTCTCTTGAACCATAGAGCCCAGAACTGGACTTGTAGCAGATGGACCGTCACCAAACTGAGCACCTGCTCAGAACTACATGATCTGAGCCTGTCATGATGTAAATGCATGTCTGATGACATGAAGCCTGTGCCCAGGGGGTGGTTTAGGGCTACATCAGCCACAGTACTCATCTCTCTGGTCAAGTCACAGACTCAGAGGACCTGGCAACCAGGGGCTATGGATGAGACTAATGGAAAGATTTCGTTTCCTAACTCTCAACTTGCCGCTCCAAATAACACAACAGTCTCCCCTGAGAAGGTTTAGGACTTTCTACAGCCACATTTGCTGTTCACAGTTGGGTAAATAAAAGATTATGGGTATTCTTGCATTAATTAGTAGCATACATTTTCTATTTTTTTTAAATGTAGTATTTCTTGGTCTCTACGTTGTTTTCTATCAGCTGAGTTTTATTATACTGAATCTGTTGGTAAATTTTGATCAGATTCACAGGACATCTGGTTTTATTTCCTGATGAGTTCCTAGTAGCTGTCGGGATAGTTAAAATTAGTCACTCTTTGTGGTGTGCTGAAACCTTTCCTTTGTTCTACATGGGATAAAAGTGTAGGAATTCAGTGCAAGAGGCTGTGTTTGCAGTCATTTCAGCTGGAAACAGAAGCACCTTAAATGGCATCAGAAAGAACACTTTCATATTACTTCCATCTCAGTTTTGCAGCCTCAAGGATTGGATTGCTTTGGATAAGCTGGTCTGAATCAAAGCAGAACTCAGAACCTTTTGAAGGCTGCCCATCCCTAATTCAGGACAGATTTATTTTAGACTGTCCACAACTTCTAGCAATGCCAACTGCTCTTTGTCCAGGCAAAGGTGGTGATACGACCTACTGGCAACTTGTTGTTGTTGTTGTTAAAGAAGATGTCAGGTCCATGGTTGCAGCATTCATGTCCAAGGCACATCTTCCTTGTCGTGGGGGGGATTATGGTGCAGTGGACTTTTGCGGTGTTAACTCTACTCTTCCTCTGGCCTTTTGTGTATCTTGTATAGACATCTCCTCAGAGGGTTTAAGGATAATTTGGTAGGGAAGAACATTAAATCTGGTATCTACACAAAACCACACCAAAGTACCTGAACTGCAGTGTAATGTGTGATTTGCCCATTTAAAACCCACCGGGAACCAGTGCTCCCTTTCCAAAGAAAAGTGTTAACACTGAAGACGACATCCAAGCTAAGGCACCAGCCAGCAGGAATGTCAGAGTCACCCTTGCTGTCATCATTACCAAATGCAGCTGCATTTGAAGTTCATGTAGTCTGAAACAAAATACATAAAACTACGCTTTGTTGTGTTTTATATCATTAGCACTATCATGAGGAAGAGTTTTTTAAATTACCTGCTGGGGAAATAGCATGCACTCACTGCAAAGTTCAAAAGTTGTTTTCTAAGAGATAAAAAAGGGTGCAGGTTTAGAATGTGGCAACACAAATACAACGGTGTGGAAGAAACCAAGTCCTAAATATCTATAAAAACAGACAGACTTAATAGCATCATGAACGCACATTATTAGAGTTAGATCAAATTAACAGAAGTGGTGGGGAACAATGGGTTTTTTTCTCCCTGCATTACTTCGCCCCTACTATTAGCAACGAAGCCCCTGTAATTTACGAAGCGCAAGAAGTACAGAGTCAATGGCGTGTGCTGGCAGAGGTGAGCAGAACATCTTCGAATCAGCATGCTACAGGTTTCACAGCACCATACAAGAACATGTACCCCCACTGCTGCAGCAAAAGCCCTGAAAATTTCCCCTTGGGAGAAGCAAGAACGACTTCTTCATTTTTATATGACATAGATTTTATAGCTACGTGGCCATCTGACTTTGCTCTGCAGTGGTAATAACATACCGTGGGCCAACAAAGTGTTATAATGTTGTGCCAATGTCAAAGTAAATTTCTACCATGTTAAAGGAAACAATTTGACTTTTGGAAACAGAATCTCTTTTTCTGAAGGACCTTCTCCCGAGATGTTTTAGATTTCCACAGCCCATCACAACTGGAATTTTAACAAAGTCTCTAAATTACCAACTTCTAGGGAAAGAAAAGTTCTTTTATTTTTTTTTTCCTATGAAAGAGAAAATCCTTCATCACCACCAGCCACCAAGCAGCTACTGCTGCTCTGCCTTATCTTAGTCCAGCTGCTCAAAACAACCATCTGCAATCCTGCTTCTTCCTTACACCATAGAGTGAGCTGTGAAAGACTGTCGCACTGATGAATTTCCTGAACTGATGCTTACCCTGCCCCTGTCACCGACGCCCATGGGGTACCCCAGTACTTCACCTTCTACTTAACAGAGCTGCAGCCCCACAGCCAGAGCTCTGTCAAGGGTTGTAGTAAGTGACAATTTGGTGCATGTTTTGTGTTACTGCGCCTCGCAGTCAGGACCTTGTAGTAAACCTTTGGTGTGCAATTAGGTTTGCAGCCTTGCGTAATACAGCTTTCCTTGTAATTGTCATGTTATTAGCAGAGTGGTTTAGTTTTGCCTTCTCCCAATTATTTGCATGTTTCTTAATTGGAAGCCATTAGCATATGTAAATACTCCATTGCCATGGTGTTTTGCAGCATGAGCTCATTGTGTTGAATTAATCTGTTAGCTAAATAACCCTAAGTGTTAAAATCAGTGTGTGCATACACTCTATAAATATATGTATCTAAATATATAGAAAGCATGTAGACAATATCTCTTCTACTAAGATATGCTTTAAATTAGTCAAATGAATCTATCTACCTTCAGGAGTCTCTAAGTATCATGTAAGCGATTACAGGAATCCTGCTCGCACAAACAAAGAACACTCACCTAAATTGCTTGCTTTTCAACAGAATTAAATTACTTTTGTACCACAACATAAATTATTGTTTGGCAGCTGAAGAAGATACTTAACAAGTCAATATCTACCAAAGGTTAACACAGTTACCACACTTAGAATGGAGTGGAAAGCTCCTGTAAAAAATATTAATATTTAATGAAAATTAGACTTTCTGAGAGAAACCACAAGAGAAGGGTTTAGTCAACACATTTAATTGCTGAGAGGTTGTTTTATGTCCTTTTTTGACTATTCAAGGTGTAGAAAATATCCCCCTTTCTCATCAACCTTTCTCCATTTCATTTGCCCAGTGAAACCCACTCTATCGCTCCTTCATGTTAACTTCTGGCCTTTTCATTTTGGGAGTGTCCTCACAGCATCAATCCCTGTACAGCTCAGGTAGCCTCACTTCTCTTTCTTCACACCTTTAAAAATGTTTTAACCTAAAGAAACACTCATCCTTGTCTCAGCTCTCAAGATGAACACAATCTGTGCTTTTCAATTTATGTCACAGAACCATAGAATAACAGAACATCAGGGATTGGAAGGGACCTTGAAAGATTACCCAGTCCAATCCCTCCACCACAGCAGGATCACCTCAACCAAGTTGCACAGGAACACATCCAGGTGGGTTTTAAACATCTCCAGAGAAAGAGACTCCATAACCCACCATGGGCAGCCCCTTCCAGTGCTTTGTCACCCTCACTGGGAAGAAGTTCCTTCCCATACTGATGTTGGACTTCCTCTGTTCCAGCTTGTCCTATCACTAGAGGACACTGAGCAGAGCCTGGCTCCATCCTGCTGACACCCACCCTTCACATACTTATAACCATTAATGAGGTCACCCCTCAGTCTCCTTTTTTCCAAGCTTAAAGATACCCAGCTCCCTCAGCCTCTCCTCATAAGGGAGGTGTTCTACTGCCTTCATCATCTTTGTGGCTCCCAAAGGTTTAGGGGAAGAGCTGCTACACTGTAAGACTATAAAGGCGTTTAAGACCTTGCTATTACTTGACAGGCAATGATAATTTCTCTTTCATCTCAGAAGCATGTCAAGGCATAATATAATTTAAACTAATGGGCATGTTACTGCATATGGAGTAATAATATTTTAAACTTGCAAGGCTCCTTATTATCACCTAGATAAGCCCCAAAACAGTGATCACACTATGACACAGCAGCTTTGCAGGAAGGAAAAACATTCATGTTTTGTTGTTTTCAACACTGACTTTCAGGGAAGCCATGGACTTCACAATCTGCAGAACCCCTGATGTTTCCATGGGGGCTTTTCTTTTTGTTCCTTGACGTAGTTGCATTTTGAAAATTGTTTTTCTTGCATCTGCTTTCAGATCACCGCCAAACGGTGACCTTGATCGAAACGCAGAGACTGGGCAATTGTTCCAGGAATGTGTAGGTTGAACAGTTAATGCAATATTCCTCTCTGTGTAAAATAAAATCCCAAATCTTTCACATGAGTGAGGTTGCATAAGCCAAGAAATACATATCCCACTACTTTCACTTTTATGATTTTGGAGACCATTAAATAGCAAAAAAAAAAGGTGAAAAAAAAAGGACTTGAAACGCAGCCAAGCAGGCAAGAAAAGAGGACTCTGTGTCTTTAAGCTGGGGAGAAAAATAAAACCCAATCATTCCAAATGTATTGCTTTAGTCATCTGGTTTCATTCTATTAATGACCTTTAACATCTGCAAAAATATTGTGAGAAGCTAATTTTGTTTGTACTGAGGTGGTGCAGAACAGTTTCTGGCTGTCAGTCTAGGATGTGCTATAAAATAAAATTGTCTTTCTGGGAGTCTGACAAAAACCTACTGTACAGATTCAGTTTATTTACAACAGCATGAAATGAAAAGAAAACAGACTTTTACAACACCCCAGCATTCAAAAAATGAATAGCAGTTACACATTTAGATGCGTTTTAGTAATAAGTTTTCAAGATAGCTGCTGAGATTAAGGGATCTATTTTGTATTTCAAGGTATTCCACAAAAAAATTAAGCAGGACACAATATTCCTCTGTAAGTGTTCTCCTCTAGAACTGCAATAGCCAATTACCCTGATTTTAAACAGAGCCTTCCCTAAAACACAGAGGGTCAGCTGAGGCACAACAGGCCTTTAATTAGGCAGAAAGCCTTGCAGAGAGAAGAAAAGTCTGCCTTCCATCTTTGTGCCACAGTCAGATATAAAAGGTGCAGCCTGGCAGAAGGGGGGTGGTGCAAAGTTGGTCCAGCAGATGGAGAGCACTGGCCTCCTCCAGCACCTTCCAGTCCAGATAAGACTCAGGGAGAAGGTGGAGGAGAGGTCAGATAAGAAAAAGAAAACCTTTGCATCATGCTCTACCCAAAGAGAGTAAATGCAAGCAACAGAGCAGGGAGCAGTAGCTTGGTTGATGTCTTCCCCCCAATAAGTAAAAACTGTGCTACCCCATGTGTGGTAGAGCCTTGGCTCTCCAGCGCTGAGTTCTGGGGGTTCCCAGACTGGCTCAGCCCCTGGCCCCATGAAATCTGCTGAAAGAAGTGCATCCATTTATTCTTTAGTGCAGAAAACTACATTTTAGCTGGTTTGGAAGTAAAATAAAAACTCAACCCACAGGGAAACTTCTATTAGTTGAAAAAAAAGTTAAAGTTTGGGCTGGTGACTTCAGGCTGAGAAGTGCTGTGTCCCATGAGCAGTCTCTAGGTCTGCCCCACATCAAGCATTTCATCTGAACTATTTATTAGAGAAAGGAAATTCATTAAGACACTTAGATGACTGTAGAAATATTATTCTTACAGTTTAAATCCACTTCAGAATCATAAAATGACAGGATTGTTTTGACTGAAAAAGACATTTAAGATCATTGAGTCCAATAATTCACTCAAAACCACCACTAAACCATGTCCCTAAGCTCCAGATCTCTTTGGCTTTTGAACACATCCAGGGATAGTGATTCAGCCCTCTCCCTGGCAGCCTTTTCCAAGGCCTGATGACCCTTTCCATGAAAATGTTTTTCCCTGAAGCAGCATGCTGATATATTTTCTGTAGGGGTGACTACAGTCTGAGGACACCTATGAATGAGATATATCCCCTTTGTGTCTAGACCAACCCAGGTCTGTTCACAGTTCTTTAAGTTATCCAGAAGGAAACAATAATTTTTCTCTGGATTCAGAGAAATTTTCTTGTGGACAATGTTTTTAAAAGTCTAATTTTAGAAAAATAGCAATAATGCTGCAGTGGCCCGGGGTGGTATGTTATGTGTTTTCTGGGGAAGGAAGCAGCAAGCTTGAACTTCTTAGTACAGAGACAAAGGATTAACAAGAACTAATGGCTAAAATTCCCTGACTAAGAAATTCATACTGAAATTGTCAAAGATGGCTGGAACAAAAGAAATGGTACCTTCTCCACTTCTTGTATCATCTAGTCATTACCACGGGACACTGAGAAACCCATTTTGAGCTATTCCCATAAATAACTTCACCAAAAACATTCCTATATGGATTATCTCTTCATGATTATATCATGGAGCCTCATATGGCCTCATATGGCCTGTGTATAATATTGTTAATTGGGAAGGAAATAAGTATGGGGATTGGACTAGATGATCTTTTGAGGTCCCTTCCAACCCCTAATGTTCTGTGATCTTGTTTACTCTCTGTAGCATAAAGGATAGCAGCTTCTATCCAAGACTAGTTGAGGCATCTTGTTTTTGACCTAGATCAAAATGTCACTACTCTTTTTTGCAGCAAAATACTTTGACATAATAACACTTTGAATAAAAATGGAAGATAAGCCCCTTGTCTACTAATTAGAGAAGCAGATGCTTTCTATAGCCTTGTGTTAGCCTGGCATGATTTTTCTAGGATATTGACAATAGTGACCACTCTAATTAGTACACAGAGCTGATTATGTAAATTGCATGCATCCCATCTTGTTCAACACAACCTGCATGGACAGATAGAAACCAAAACCTCAGGGAAAATCATGATGATCCAAAAGGATAGGTGGCTAGTGCATAGTGTCTAATACAAGCTTTTGTCATCCAAAGCAGCAAAAGCACAAAGCACCGTGTTGCATAAAAGTGTTTACAGAAATCTTCAGAAGTTAAAATTGAAAGCAGGGATTTACACAAAGCAGACAGAAATATTCCTGATGCCTTTCAAGGACTGTCCTGAAATGGTATGTGACAAGCAGAAGAGATGAGATTGGGCATTTATGGACCAAAAACATCATGGTAATAATGAGGATGGAGCCACACTCTTATTGATGTCATCTAGTGATAGGATGAGGGGCAATGGTTGTAAGCTGGAACATAGGAGGTTCCACATAAATATGAGAAGTAACTTCTTCACAGTGAGGACAGAGCACTGGAATAGGCTGCCCAGGAGTGTTGTGGAGTCTCCTTCACTGGAGATGCTTAAAACGTCTGGATGTGTTCCTGTGTGACTTGGTCTAGGTGATCCTGCTGTGTCAGGGAGATTGGACTGGATGATCTTTCGAGGTCCCTTCCAATCCTGAATGATTCTATGATTCTGTGATTTAAACAGCCTCACACCGCTATGGTGTGACAAGAGAATACAAGAGAAGTTAGCTGTTCCAATTATATTTTCAGAGAGAATAGTGAAGTTAAACTGTGAACCAGAAGCAGAGGTTTTCTTTACATTATTGGGTATTCATTTCTAACAGTTTTTCATTTGTTGTTCTCACTTTGCCTTCAGGACACTAACATCAATAAAGTAGACAAACCTTGAATATATTTCTCTTTTTCACAAACCACCCGAAATCCTTTCAGTCAGAGGATTTCAAAACCCTTTACTGTTGGAAGTAATGGGAATAAGGAATTTTGTTAAAATAAAAGACTACATTACCATGCGGTATTGCTGGTGCTTCACTTCTTCTTCCTTCTTTCACAAACTTAACTTTGTCTGAGGCACTTGGTAATGCAAATTGTATGTCTTGGGCCTGAAAAGCTCACTTTCTCTGTAATTAAAATTTGAACCTGCTAGTGCTGTTAAGATCTTTGAAACCTATTTATTCCATTGAAAACTGTAACGCAAAACTTTGTCAGTACGATACAGAAATCTCATCTGCTTCCTGTGTCTTTCAAAGCTTGGTCTTCACACTTACTTCAGCACAACTGATGTTCTTCTGTTTATGAAAATTCTATGGCTGTGAGAAATTACTTTAGTTTCTTTCAGAAATTATTTTCCATTTGAAAATCCTTCTTTTCCTTTTATAGCATTGCAGCCCAGCGTGGTTTCTTGACTTGCACTGAGCTATTTGAGCAGTTATGAAGAAACTGTTCTATAGTTTCTGCCAGTCCGCCAAGTACACACTTGCCTTGCACCTTCTCTCAGTGGTTATCTCCAACAGTTTCTTCTTTGCAGATTCCTTCACAGATATCTTGACAGAGCTCCCAGGGCTTCATGAACCTTGCTGGTGGCTTTGGCAGATCAAGTGCATGCAGTTTCAGACAATCATGCTGAAACACTAGCTAATGGGAGACAACTGGCTACCAAAGACAACACAGAGACAAAGGCTGGTGGACTTGTCAGTCCTAGTAATTTCCTTTGCTTTGAGGGCACACACATACAGTAGCCTGTTCAAAGCACAGACCACAGTATCAAAGTGCATTAGGGTTTGGAAGGGACCTCGAAAGATCATCTGGTCCAATCCCACTGCCACAGCAGGAGCACCTAGACCAAGCCGCACAGGATCATATCTAGGGAGGTTTTAAACATCTCCAGAGAAGGAGACTCCACAACCCCCTTGGGCATGCTGGTCACACGCCTATCAAAAGAGCAACACTGGTGATTGAACTGAACTTTATCACTTCTTTAAGTGATAAAGTTTTTATGCAGATTATGCGCCAGTTGCTTCAATAATACTGGATATTAGAACAAAGAGAAATGTATAAAAAAGGTTTAAAGGGGGGGAAATGTGAAAATCTGATCAAATATCATCTGAATGCTCAAAGAAGAAAATTGGTCAAAAACAGTTTTTCTGTCCTTAAAACAGTGACCTAAACCCACGTTTATAGCCAATAAAGTAATTTCCTTGGCTTAGGCAACTACTCATTCTATCTCAAGTATTTTGGACATGAGTGCTGAATGTGATCGCATTTTAAATAAAAAAGTAGGTCAAACACTGACGCAAGAACAGGAACCATTGTTCCTCTCTTGTTCCTCCGAGGTCTGTCATCTCATCATTCTAGCCCATCTTGATGAACTGTTTTATAAGGAAAAGCCTTTGCTTATGGTCTGGTACAGAAACAAACTTCTTCAGAAAGACCCATCAAGAGCTGGAGAGTTCATTCTTTTTCTGCTGCCCAGTTAACCGGACCAAAAGCAAAGAGCTTGCCACACTTACTGGCAAATCTGATGCTTAGACATCAGTAGCAAAAGTTTTTCTACCTTCTTCAAGAGCAGCTTACACTGAATGGGACATTCAAGGTCAGTGGAAAAAACAAGAAAACCCAACTCAACAATGCCAGTGATTTTTAGACTAAAAACTAGGAGTTCAGAGGATTGCACTAAATAACCTTTTGAGGTCCCTTCCAATCCCTAATGAGAGATGAAACTTTTCCTCAAGAGTCTGAGAACAGCCGAGCTGGCCCACAGGACCTCTGTAGTCCCCCAGAACATTTCACAGACAGGCTCTTTCTTCCACTTCCATCCCCATCCCGTAGAAAGTGTCACTGCTCAGTGTGAGCCTCACACTCTTTCAGCTACTGTTTCTTGAAAACTCCAAGGAAGTACATGGAGCATCCATTCTGCTTGTCACTGTGTGATCTCGTGTGACGTGCGGGTGATCTTTCCCAGGAACAGGACAACAGAGGCAGTGGGCTGTGATGCAGGATAAGAATTCTGCCCATCCAGGCTAAGAAACTGTGGCCATTGTTGCAACACAAAGATAACCCACCATCATAATTTATTTACTGTTGGAAAAGAACTAGAAACTCAGAGGGCAAATTTATAACAAATGTTGAGATTCATCCAAGAATTCATTGACGTCCTTCACTGTTAAATTGTCCAAAAGGTATGAAAATGCAAACAGCTGGAGACTGTAATTAGTCAGAGCATCTGTCATGGCAGCTGGAACAGCACACAAGGTGGATGAGGAGAAGCATCCTTCTGCTGAATGGTGGTGGGAGATGAAAAAATAATGGGTTTTAATTAAAGGAACATTTGAAGAGTAGGGAAGGATAGGTAGGGAGATTGTCCATGTCCTATTGATGATAAATACCATAGGAACAACTTGCATGTGGATTTATTTAGATCTACCTCTGCTCTGGTTCCTAAAGATCCAATCCAAGATGTTTACAAATCACTGGAAAAATGGCCACAGACTTTATAAACATGAGGTCAAACTCTGAGGGCCATAATCAACACTCATGTGATAAAGGAGACACTGAGGGACACTGATAATTGTTGGTATTTAGATCAATGGAAAACAGAGGTTGGCCTGAGAGAGACTTATCACTGATCCTAAGGATAAAACTGTTGTGAGGCTGTTTCCCAGGGGCTGAGCTGTCTCCTGTTTGAGTGTGACATTATGATGATCTTTTCATAAAGCCTCTTCTCAGTCTTCCTACCTACATTTTTCTGAGAATTTTTCTTATTCTACCTTTCTCACAGCAGAAGGAAAGAAAAGGTGATGTGTTTTCGTTTTCATTTTGTCATGTGTGCATTGCTTCCAATAGGCAGCTGAGTGCTGAACACTGTAACATTGATAGTCTGGGACTTTTTAATTGTCTATAATATTAATTGTAATGCTTTGAATTACTAATATTTATTATATGCAAGTTTATGGTGCTTCATTAGGGAGGGAAAAGAAAGAGCCACCTTCTGAAAATCTGGCTTCATAGAACTTCGTTCAATTCCTAGTAGCAAATGAACAAAGGGAGGGATTGAGGGAAATATAACAAATTGGACTTTTCCTCCTTCCGTGTGTTCTTCAAAGGTAAAGACACCTTTCCTGTCACCAGCATGATGAGCATAGCTCCCAGTGACAGAAACTGAACAAACTTTATAGCCAGAAGTATTGGTGCCTATGGACTGGAGGCAGCTCGCAAGGCTTCTGAGGATCTAAATTTAGACTTACTGGTAGTTAGGTGTCTGAGCACCTTGATGGATTTAGCCCTTCATCATGGAAATCATATTTGCCTGGCACAATGCAGGGTCATACAAGGATATCCAAATGAACTCCAAGGCAAATTAGGAACCAGAATCAGAACAGGACCCTTAACGTGTGACTGCTGTGTCTCCTGCACCTATGATTCTACACGTAGTACTGTTAGTCTAGTAACTCTGCTGAGCTGCCCAAAGAGATCCCAAATCTACTGCAGATTTAGACTTGAAGCTGGGAAATTTGGGGTGTGCAGAAAAGACACAACTGGTTCAGAACCAATACTCCGTGGATTGGAATTATCTCAGTGCCTCTGTAGGTAGATGCACATCTGTAGGAACTGCCCTTTTGAAGTACGAAGAAACGTTTTTGTGGCCATGTACTTTTATTCTTTTAAATGGTAGCTGTTTATTTGTTGGGTTTCAATGGCACAAAAAGGCTGGGCATGTAGGTCCCTGGGAAAGAGCAAGCAAGGTCCTGATCATCAAATTCCAACCCCAAACTAACTATGGAACACAGTAGATTCCTTTATTCAGGAATATATGTTTCCACAGCTCTAGTTCCAAAGGCCTCTTCCAACCAAACAGATTGTGTGATTCTGTGATTGACTGGTATGTGACTTATAGGTTCTTTTCAACGACAAAATTTCACCCAGTAAGTTCTAGAAGAAGATGCACATTCTGTAAATTTTAGTTGTAATACAGTCCTTTTCTATGTTCTCTTATTTTTCATAATCTGAAAAAAAAAATCTGATAATTAGAGCTAGCAGAATTAATTTGAATTTCTGTGATGCTACCTATTTGTTGAAGCAACATCAAATCAACACATAAAATTCAACAATATAAATAAAATACCTTTATTATGAGTTTGCAACCTCAACAGTGAAAACAAGGTTAATGTTATAAACAGAACAGGCTGATAAAGTAGTTTATGCACCTCAGAACTGGTGGTGAAACTGTTGCATAGAAAATAATCAAGTAACTTCCTGCAGAAGATTTATGTGAGGACACAGAATAAATCCCAGTGATCCAACTGCTACTTCTGTCGCTCAAGTTAGGAGACAGCAGTGAGCACAAATAGGCATGGGCATGTTGATCTTCAGGGCTATAATTTAACCTGGATTCAAGTTTCCAGGCCAAGAGCTTTCACATCCAGCACTCCGTTTAACCTGTCTTTGATGGCAGCCAAAAGCAGTGGTTGTCAAGGGACCTGTGTAACAGAAAACCACAGTGCTGTTCAAACTGGACAAGTATCTTCTTCACCATCCTGGCAGGTGGTGTTGGTACTCTTGGCAGATGCATCCAAGATTTAATGATAGGGAAGTTTCACCACTGTGATGTTCTGATGCATTTGGCTAATGAGAAATCTCTGTTGAAAATTGAAACTGAGCAAGTCCTTAGCAAGCAAAGCAACAAACAGAGAGCTGGAAATGCAGAGAGAAAGAAACATGTCTGCTGTCCTCTTCTGCTTAAAAATCCTCTGACTTGCTAGCAGAAATGTTCGAATAAAGCACCGCATGGAAGAGTCACATCTGCATGGAAAGCCCTGAATACTGGATCTGCTTACAGATGAACTCCTCTAGACAGGAGGGATGTTTGTATATATGTTTATACACACCTGTGCTCATTGTCTGCCAGGAACTTGGCCATAACCTCAAATGCAATTATAGCTCTTATGGGTATGTCTCCTGTCCTACCTTAGCATCAAGACCAAGTCACAGATCCAGGCCACCTTATGCAATCTGCTTAAACAACAGCAATAACAACTGAAAAACCCAAAATCAAAGGCACATCCTGAGCTAAAAAGCAACAGAGGAAAAAACCAACAGACCTTTGGAAACATTATTTAAAGAAAGTTGGAAGGTTTCTAAAATAAAGATTTTAAAGGTTTTATTTGTGATTAAAGAAAATACAAAATGTAATCACTGGCCAGGCAGAACAGTTAAAATTAGCCAAAAGTTTAGGCTAGGGTTAACACTAAAAAAAATGGGGTAAACTTTAGGTGTAGTGGTCACAGAACTTGACTGACAAACCGTGTCCACAGGGTAGGCATCTTCGTATTAAAGCTGAATCATAGCAGGAAGGTTTCTGCATTGAAGATGTATCTGCTCAGCACTGAAATCCATATCATCGGGTGTAGCGGGACTCCTTTGCATCTCAGCATCTGAAGCTTGTGCACTGAGATATTGAGTCATTCCTAGTGTACAACTAACTTGTTTTCCATATTATGATTATTTCTATGACAAGTTTCCTTGAATTTGGCTTTGTCATCCATTTCAATAACTCTAAAAATGCAAGATTTCCCCTCTCTCCTACAGCCATTTTTGTAGCCCTCTTTCTCACGGGTCCACGTGCATCCTGACCCTGTTCCACCTTCGTCCAGGAAACGTTGCAAATCTTTGTACAGTCTGAGCTAACAGGATGTTTTCAATGTGGTGACTCAGCAGATGCCTTATTCATACATATTTGATGCTCTGGATGGAAGGATAAGACAATAAAGCAGTTCAGCTTCTACAGAACTAGCTTGAGGACCCAATTTTCCTGTTTGCTAGTCTAGTTTTGTGCCAATAGAACTTTGGAAGTGTACATCAGGAGCAACACTACAGTGAATCGGGCACAGAGATCATGTCCCCTGTGTGCAGATGCATTAGCTAGGAGTCCTTCTGTTTCCAAGTCTTTTTATAACCCGGTTGTCTAAGACTGCAAAGCACAAGATTTGTGATATTTCCAAGAGTGTGCACACAGACACCCACGCAAATAGGGAGTAAAAAAGCTCTAAAGCACTGACAGCGATGAGGCACTGCTGTAACCTCTTGAATATGTGATATTTTACTTAGTGGTTAAGATTTACACAGGGTCTTAAACTATATACAGGCAGTAAGCATCCAGTAAAATAAGAGAACTTGCTTATTCAATTGGTGGGAACTATCTGAATAGCTGAAGTATTTAGGGGGAGAAAAAATAACAGCCTATCTTTCATCCCAATCCTAACGATAAGGGAGCAGATGAGAGTAGATTAACATGCTTAGCTTTGTCAGCAGAACGAACAGTCCCCTTTCTTGCAAGATATTAATTCCACTCTCCCTTTTACAAATATTTTATAGTAATACTACTTACCATTATGCAAGCATTAGGGGTATTAAATGTACACTATGATAAAAAATTAATTAGTAAGGAAGGCATCTCTGCCTGCAGGCAGGCAGGCAGGCACTGATAGGAATCAGCGGCTGGCTCCTAGCTACACCTTCCAGCTGACTGTGGCACAGTAAGAGCTGCCTCGATGGCAAATGTTTCTCTCTTGTTTCTGTTGTCCTTCAGCCAACTTACTGATTTTCTTTATTGCATGGAAGCCGACGAGTAGAGAAGTGGGAATTTTTCATTTGTCTGTTTAATTTACAATGTTTTCACTTTTTGAGTGTCTGTCAGGCACGAGTGACTAAGAGAGCAAAGATTGAGCAATAGAGAACTAGAGAAGACTAAGAAGCTAAGGAGAGTGAGGTTTAGTTCTCTATTTCAAATGCACACAGAGTGATGAAAGTCTGATATCTCATTCATGGGAAAGATTGCAATAATGACCAGAAGTTGTGTGTATTCAGCTTGGAGAAATGGAGACTGAGGGGTGACCTCATTAATGTTGACAAATATGTGAAGGGTGGGTGTCAGGAGGATGGAGCCAGGCTTTTCTCAATGTCGTCTAATGATAGGACAAGGGACAATGGGTGTAACCTGGAACACAGGAGGTTCCACATCAATGTAAGAAGGAACTTCTTCACAGTGAGGGTGACAGACCACTGACACAGGCTGCCCAGAGGGTTGTGGAGTCTCCTTCACTGGAGATGTTTAAAACCCTCCTGACCATGTTTCTGTGTGGCTTGGTCTGGGTGATCCTGCTGTGGCAGGGGGATTGGACTAGACGATCTTTCGAGGTCCCTCCAATCCATAATGTTCTGTGATGCTGTGATTCTAAGCCAAAAAGTGACAACCTTCTTCCCTGAAGTGAATCACAGCTAACAAATAGAAATTACAATAAATTTGGTGACATTTGTGGAATTTTCAGATGTCACCTGTAAAGGAAACTGCCGTGGAAAAGCAGGCAGTAGGACAGAAAGAAGGCAAGCATCACCTAAACTCTTGTTAAACTGAATTGGCTTGTAGAGGCTTGCAGTCCATCCATCAGCCAAACACTCAGTCACGCATCTCAACGAGGCAAAATTCTGTAGCCAAACATTTCACTGAAATGCCAAAACCAGCACTTAGCTGAAACGTATGTGCAGAAGTTTTTGTTTTTGTAGTTGCATTCCAGGGTTGCTGTCCAGCTGTTCTGAAGAATAAATACTGGCTGTACTGACACACAGGAGCAGTTGTAAGGTAGCTTTTTTTTTAAGCAATCAGAAGAATGGTAGCTCTATGAAATTTCAAATGTGAAATTTAAGACGCAGCCATTTTTAGCTGGCCTGAAAATGACAAGAAAAGGAAATTCTTTCAACAGTCAGGCTTAAACAGGAAAGGGGCAATGGGTGTGAGCTGGCACACAGGAGGTTCCACATAAACAGGAGAAGGAACTTCTTCACAGTGAGGGTGACAGAGCACTAGAACGGGCTGCACAGGGGGCTTGTGGAATCTCCTTCACTGGACATGTTTAAAACCCTCCTGTCCATGTTCCTGTGAGACTGGATAAAGGTGATCCTGCTGTGGCGGGGACATTGGACTAGATGAACTTTCAAGGTCCCTTCCAACCCCTAATGTTCTGTGATTCTGTGATTAATGCATGTAAGAGTCATTTGTGCTTTGCTTACCCACAGATAAGTTATCATGTGGCAGAACACACAATATGTTTAATAGATAAACCTTGCTTTAACGTCAGAGAGGGATTATATTTGAGGCTCCACTGGTCCTTCAATCACGGAAAAATACCAACCCAACCTGTTTTTGGAAAAGTGATCAATTATCTATTCCGTGATGGGGAAAAATATTGTCACAATATTTCACATTATCTCACGCTAAGAAGCCTTTAATTGTAACACAGGGAAATAATTGCCATCGAGCACCGGGATTTGTGCCGCCGAGCCGTTCTGTCAGAACTTACAGAGCGACAGGCTTTTGGGCAACACAGGGTCAAAAAAACCCCCTCCGCCTACGCTCTCATTACAGCCCGTTGCTCCCCCGTGCTGCTATTAGCCTTTCATAATGTAAAACATTTCTTCATTTCCAACAGATAATACTTTCCGTCGAAAGGTAATTTTTGAAGTCTATTACTTGCGTTCGTGGCGAAGAGCACAATGTCGCATTTTGTTCTAATATGCCATTGAAATTGTTTGAGTAGACACACCATGGCATCAGACACAAAATGTCAGAATGGTTTCCATTAACTATGCACATTTGCACCGCTCCAGTTAATGGGCATGTTTTTGTTCTTCTCCTTCCTCTTTGCATCCATAAGATGAAATGATTCAGTTAATGTAACTGAAAAGTACATTGAAAAGGTAGAGCAAATTACAAAAGCATCAAACCCCAATTCCGCCCACGCACTTTATTTCATAATGAAGTTTAATAATGACTAAAATTGTCTCCAGATTTAAACATCAGTCATTTCGGCAGTTGTGGTTAATGTGAAAAATCTCACCCACCGTAATGTTTTAGGGAAACATGGTAGAAATTGAACATTGTGTTTTATACCAAGATGTCATAATGAAATCTGAGCTAGATATCAGTGAAATATAGAGTATGTTGGGAGCAATTTGCTGCTACGGGCAGGACTGAAACAGGGGCTGTGTCCCCATCGGCATGACAACACGTAGAGAAAGTCCTTTTTATATTATAACACCTCTATCGTGCTTCACCGCCATTATGGAGAGAGAGTCTTTGATATTAGGTGTCATCTAAAATACTGTTATAATATCTAAATTACTTGGTTTGCACTGATAGTGTCATAAAAGAGAGAGTGTTTTATGAGAGCGAACATCAATGAGAATATCGTTTCTCAGAGGGACACAAAATGGATTCATCCTCACTTTGAACACAGAAGTCTCCTACAGCAATAAGGCTTTTATGAATGATTGCCTTTCCTGCCCCTCGTGGTGCTGTGAAGTGCCACCAAAGCCTCAGCCCAACTGGCCCATGTTTAGGATCTAGATGCCTTTGGAAGGTCACCCGTCCTCCTCCTGCACCTGGCCAAGGGTTTCAGCAGCACCAGCTGCCTTCACATATATGTACATTCCTGCCACAGAGAGGAGATGGAGAAATGTTCTCACACAGCTCTGTGCCTGGTTCAGAAAGGGCTAAACATTGTCCTTCTCTGGATGAACGAATTTTTAGATGCTGAAGTTTAATTTGGGTCGAAGTTGGATTAACTGCCATGGAAACTGTATTTTATCCACTCCTAAAAGAAAGAAAGAAAGAAAGAAAGAAACCCTATGTTCTGCATATTCAAGTTCTCTTAGTGCTTGAATGAATGAGCTCTCCCGATAATTAAATTTAAATCCAGCCCTGCAGCACCTCTCTCTGAGGACCTGTGCAGTTAGGAGAGGCAGTCCAGGCACAGAGCTGGGAGGGAGAGACGGCGTTGATTCTGCCCCTATCCTAGCACCTTCTTCTCCTCTATCCTATGATCCTATGATCCTATGACCCCCTGACAAGTTAAATCCTGAGTTTGTTAAGGGGCTTGCTTTGTTTTCTCGAGATTAAATTTTCTGTCAGTGGTCACCAGGTGGCACCATTATATCATCCACCCCTTTCCCCCACGGACCCCAGAAATCACAGACCAAAGGCCAGGAGTCCAAGTGGCTGGTGCCACCAAGCAGTTGTTCCGACTGGCCTCAAGTCACAGGCACAAGGCTTTTGCTCGGACAAAGCACCCTGAATCCTTCTGTCCTCCTAAGGCAAAACAATCTTAAAAGAGGTGTTCTATACCTGTAGGCTGTGGACCCTAAACTCAGGGTCCACTGAAGATACTTCTTCCATGTGGTGACAGCAATTTCTTTGGAGAAAAAAGTAAGTTTTAAAATTGGTGTGTTTGTGGTGTTACCCACAGAAATTCAGACACAGTTAGTCTCACAGATAAGCTAGAGGAAAGCTGGGTGTATTTTTACAAGACAGAAAAACTGCCACTTCCAGTAAATTTGATGAGCAGTGTGCTGCTAAATATCAGACAGAGACTAAGTCATTTACTGAAGCTTGATTTGTTTACAGCTTGCATTACTTCTGCAGAACATAACCTTCTTCAGACCTCTGCACACCTGAGCTGGGGATGACCTAAGGAATCCAATGCTAATATCTTGCCAGCTGTCTGCTCAGACCCAGTCCCAATGCTCTTCAAGTCCAAGATTCTTGCAATGGACTTGTTTTTCTTTTCCAGGGGGCTGTGTGGTTAACTTCCTCAATAAATTAAAATGTCTGTTGTTCTGATGTCCATAAACACTGGGTAGGTCCCACACAGCATCTGGGATGAGGCTGCGGTATCCTCTAACACAAAATATGTGCTCACTGCTGTCAGACATGTGGCCACAACCTGCAGTTGGCTTGCAAACCCTCCTTTTCTGCCTCTGCTTTGGGACAGCTGCAAAAGTCTCTAGGCAGGGATAGCACTGAGGCTCTTTCTGAACATGACAAATACACATGGGGCATCAGTCTCCTGTTCATTCACTTCAGTGGCAGTCTGAACAGAACTCACAGAATCCCTTAGCTTGGAGAAGACCTTTAAGACCATTGAGCCCAGCCATTAACCCAACAGTCCCACCACTAAACTCTGTCCTTGAACTCCTGATCTACACGACTTTGAAACATGTCAGGGGATGGAGATTCAGCCCCCTCCCTGGGCAGCCTGATGACCCTTTTAGTGAAGACGTTTTTCCCAATGTCTAAGTGTCCAGGACTGCAAAAGTAAAGTAAAAAGGCAATCAGTCAAGTGGCCTTCAGTCCTCCCAACACATTATTCCCAACGCATCATATGCTTCCTGAACCCAGTGGACATAACTCGCAAAGGTGCTTAGGCACTGCCTAAACGACCTGCAATCCTTTGGCTGTCACACGCAGCACCTCACAGCACCATTCTCCCCTCTGCGCAGAGGAATGTGACATGGCACACAAAGCATCAGGTTCTGTAACCATCTGGCTTAATTCTCCAAGCTATGGACTGGCTCTATTAAGTCACACCCGCAAGTTTTTTTTTGTGCCCAGAGATGCAGCAAAGAAGACACTGTTGATTACTCAGTTTTTGAGGTATCCTGGAAAAATTCCTCTCCACTGCAGTCTGTGGGTCACAGCTATTGTGCTGGGTCACTGGTTTTGTATTCTGCTGTAATAACTAAAGATACTCTGTTCAGGGCTCGGCACCACAGGATGAAAACTGGCCTGGGATTCCATGTGCTACTGAGGGGAGCTCATGTCAGTTAGAAAGGGGCTATGCCAGGAAATTAAGGAAAGCAGTTTGTATTGTTAAAAGATTCAAAGGTCATGAGGGAAATTTCAGATGCAAAGCCTCGTATCACCACATCCTCACTAGATGCTGCCTGCTGTTGGGTACAGGCAAGGGAAGAAAGGATAATGAGTGACAATAACTGACTTTGGGGTGGTTGGTGCATCAGGTTCTGGTTACTGAACTGCAGGGCAGACCAAGATTCAGGTATGTTATAGCTTCTGCACAAAACACTGAGTCTCCTTTCTCACAGGTGTGTTTTGAGCAAAGCCCCATCTATCAGATATTACTAATAAGAGACGCCAGCGCTTGCCCATATCTCACTTGGTATCACTGCCTAGTTCACACCATCACGTTAAAAGTAGGGTAGTATTGATTGACACTAATGCCCCTGGGCCACACCATTTATTATTTACTTGTTGAGCAGATCTATACAGAACAAGAAAGTTATCTTTGCCCCAAGGAGCTTGGAATATGTTCTGCTGGAAAAGCAAGTGGTAGATCTAGATGTTATTAAAACCTATTCCCTGCTATGTCATGAAACAATTAAGAAGAGCTGGATTCAAGCTTCAGGTACCACTCATGTATTGAGAGGTTCTTCTCCCCCTCTACTCTGCACTGGTGAGACAGCATCTGGAGTATTGTGTCCAGTTCTGGGCCCTTCAGTTCAAGAAGGACATGGGGCTGCTGGAGGGAGTCCAGCATAGAGCAACGAGGATGATGAAGGAAATGGAGCACCTCCCTTATGAGGAAAGGCTGAGGGAGCTGGGTCTCTTTAGCTTGGAGAAGAGGAGACTGAGGGGTGACCTCATTAATGTCTTTAAATATGTGAAGGGTGGGTGTTAGGAGGATGGAACCAGGCTCTTCACAATGTCATCTTGTGATAGGATAAGCGGCAATGGGTGCAAGCAAGAACATAGGAGGTTCCACATAAATATGAGAAGGAACTTCTTCCCAGTGAGGGTGACGGAGCACTGGAACAGGCTGCCCAGGGTGGTTGTGGAGTCTCCTTCACTGGAGAGGTTTAAAACCCATCTAGACATGTTCCTGTGTGACTTGGTCTAGGTGATCCTGCTGTGGCAGGGGTGCTGGACTGGATGATCTTTGGAGGTCCCTTCCAATCCCTAATGATTCTATAATTCTTTTAATGCAGTGATGCTTAGCAACCTTAGTGGGTGTTTTTCTGGGATACTTATTGGGGCTTTACCTTCTTGTCTGTAAAAATAAGGAAAGCACAGAGAGGTGACTGTGGTGGGTCTTGTCTCTTTGATGCTGACCAACAGCTGAAACTGGCAGTCACGTCAGTGCACTTTCCATTGGAATTGTCTGATTTCTTGTAATGAATGAATGTCATCTGCTTCTCTGGAAATGTTTAAAACCCACCTGATATGTTCCTGTGTAACTTGGTCTATCTGATCCTGCTCTGGCAGGGAGAGTGGACTAGATAATCTTTTGAGGTCCCTTCCAAACCCTAACGTCCTGTGATTCTGTGACAGCAGGAGAAGAGTGTTTTAAGAGGGATATGATCAAAGAAAACTTCTATTTTAATGCATCATGACAAGGAGAAACCCCTTTGTTAGTGATCAGCATAAAAAACAATGCACAGAAGGGAGAGGAATAAATGTGTAGAGAGCTAAATGTGGGAAGATGGAGAGCGAGAGAAGATAAACTGGTGGCATGGGAACAGAGCACCACAGCAGTGGAAAAGAGATCCGCTTCAGTGGGAAAACTTGAAAAGAAGAGTGGCGTTATGATGAAAGATGGGGAACAAATTTCCCTTGTTGCCTTCTGATGAGTGTCATTGGCTAAGTAAGGTCTTTGTGCCTTTAGTTGTTCTCTCAGATAGTCTGTAGAACTCGTTCCGCCCTCTACCACCCATATGCTCACAGAAGACCCACTGTGCTTTTTTTGATTTTGGGAGCTATTTGCCAACTCACACTTTCACAGTGGTTTGTAAGTGCAACAGCATAAGGAGCAAGGATCCTTCTGTATCCAAGGGTAGTTTGTTGCAAGGGTGAATAGAAAGTTCTCATCTACCACACAGTGCTCCTTTAGGAGCCTAGACAGATGTTTACTCTCATGGGTGCTTCTTAGACTTCAAAGACTGGGCATGGAAATGAGTTAGAGTGCAGGAAAGGATCTATTTTAAACATATGTCAATCAATCCCTTTTGCTGTTTGGAGTCTGTACATGGATTTTCATGTTATTTCTTGGCTGCTGAAGTCAGTGCCAGAGTAAAGGCATTTGTTTTCCTAACGCAATGTTCTACACGCGTGAAAGAGGACTTCAAAAGTGGAACAAAGCTCCCATTGTCAGACCAAAATCCTGGTTTTGCTGAGGATGTAGCTGAGGATTGTAGACATCAGGTGTCAAAAGGTGCAGTGTAACAACCCTCTATCCATTGAAAATACAATTTGGAGATTCGACAGCCTTCAAACCATCCCGTTTAGCTATTTTAAAATGGAGATGAGATGACACTTATCTGCAAAGATAAGTGGGTTTCTTTTCTAGGATTGGACTGAATGATCTTTGAAAGTCCCTTCCAATCCCTGAAGTTCTGTGATTCTGTGTAATTCTGTGAAAATCAAGAATGCACTGAAAAAAAGAAAAAATGACCAAAATGTCCCACACTGTAGAAAGTGATTCTTCATTTTGGTTAGGGGACACACACAGGGCGTGGTGACATCCAATGCACTAGGCAAACATTTTTCTTCTGGCTTTTGATGTTTGCGATTGTCAAAGTGATGTCTGAGTAGTGAAAAATGTGACAGAATGTGTGATGTGCCAAGTGAACATTAAATAATGATTAATAAGCCAGGAAATAGCGCTCGGGTCTGTTTCAATGTAATCAAATTACACGGCCATAATATCCTCTATGGCACTTAGAAGAATCTAGATCTAAAGGATGATGATTGTTTGTTTTTCTTGCTTTTTTTTGTTTGTTTCGTTAGGATTGGACAAGGGGAAATGGGTGTAAGCTGGAACATAGGAGGTTCCACGTCAGTATGAGAAGGAACTTCTTCAGTGAGGATGAGAGATCACTGGAAGGGGCTGCACAGGAGGGTCGTGGGGTCTCCTTCTCTGGACACATTTAAAACCCACCTGGATATGTTCCTGTGCTACTTGGTCTAGGTGATCCTGCTGTGGCAGGGGGCATTAGACTAGATGATCTTTCGAGGTCCCTTCCAACCCCTAATGTTCCATGATTCTGTGAACTCTTTGTCAAAAGCACGTCTATCATTCTTTACGATTTGCTCTTGCTTCTCATGTGTCTGTAGCAATTGTCCTATCAGACTAGTTTTCCTCATGACTGGAAAGAAATGTTGAGGTCTTCTCAAGTTATTTTAAGGTACCCCTAACGATGCATTAGAGAAAGATTCTTCCCAAAAAGTACAACTGAGAATCATAAGAGATGTCACTGTCGAATGGCCTCATTCATACCCACTTCTGGGCAGACTTGGTAGGTGTTGAATGAAAAATAGCTACCAACAGTACACTTCCATCTCCTTCTAAACACCAGGAAAAAAAAATAAACTGAACAGTACATCTGTTTCAGAATGTTCTAGTCCAGCTGGTTAAATAGAAGGGCTTTTTAGGATGCTGGGTTTTTCTATAAATGACTGTTGCAATAGTTCTTCTGTTCCTCACTGTACTACTGACAACCATCCAATGCACAAATCTGTCTGAACATAATCATAAAGCAGAGAAAAAACCTTGAAGTAATGGGTGCGGGAGGAGGGACAAAAAACAAATTACAGCAGTCTAGTGCAGTCAAGAAGAAACACAAATGGGCATCCTTCTTGCAATACAGATTTTGTGAAATGGTGGAAATGCTCCTATCATTTATGATTTCCTGAAGAATGGACACCTATTTATAAACGAATGGCTCTGTAATAACTTGGTGACACCTTCATAAATCTCCCCAATGTAGAGCAGTGTGTGACACATCTGATGAGAAATGTGTTTACTCCTTTCAGATTAAAAATAGAAAAACACAATAGAACAAGTTCATTGGCAGGTTCAGGTGGCCACTTAGTGGATAATAGAATCAGGAAATGAAAGTGCCCTGTGGCACACAGAGAAATGCCTCCGGCACCCCTTTTTAGAGAACATGAGCAAGCGTGTTATTGTTCCTTGGGTTGGGGTTTTTTATTTCCAGTATTTAAACACCAGCAACTGTATCTCTTTACAATCAACTAAATATTTATTCACTACTTCTGCTTGTTATTTCTTCATTAACAAGGTTTTCCCTGCAGCGCAGGAGAATATGTGAGTAACTTTGCAAATGTCAGAAGCACTCAATTTGGATCGACCAGAGGAAGTGATAACAAGACTCATAATCAAGTAGAAGTGCAATAGTGGCACATTTCAAGCTGCAAAATAATAGATCGATTCAGAAGACTCTTTCTCTTGGGATAATACCTCCACTTGTTATTATTTTGAGATGTTTTTATTCGCCATCTCAATGCAAAGATGCATTTTTCCTTTAGCAGCAATTTAAATTGTGTCAGACCACTAATTGCTGTTTTAAAAAAGAAATGTGACGTTTTTATTAAAGATAAACTCAAGCTAATGCGAGGAAGGTTTAAAAAGCTTCGGATTAAGTTCTTAGGGCCTCACGCTTCTTACAAGTCTTTGTCCTAGTGGCGGAGAGTTTCAACAGCGGAGCAAAAAGTATTCAGCGCCCATTTGACAAGAGCACCACTGAAATTTGTTCTAGCAGGAAGGAAGACTCACACAACCAGGCTGAGCGGGGCGTTCATGAAAACTGGGCTCTTACATTTGAAGCAGCAGCACGTTTGACTTTACACTATAACCGATAAAAGTGCTGCCTCCTCCAGATATCTACCTTCTGTCTGCTGAACCTCTGGATTTCCAGTGGCAACAAGTAAACGTGATTAGATTAATTCCGTTGATGCTGCTTACTGTTCTCTCCAGATCCTTCTGCAGTGTGGTGACAGGTTAATATTAAACACTGGTTCTGTTATTTTTCAATGAGATTAACTGTAGAATATTGTCTCAAAATTACAACTTGGAGGCATTTCTCCATTTCCTGTTTGCTAATCAGTTGGTGGCTTCTGAGTCATTCTTTCATTTCAAAGCCAAAATGAATTAGATGTGTTCTATTGTTCCTTCTCACCGGGAACAAAAGGAAGTATATCACATTTATTAAATAAGATGGTCTTTCTCCAGGAGGCCATTTTGCAGGACTCTCTAGGTCTCCGCATGATTATTCATGTGATTAGAGATTATGACATTGGGTCTTTCTTTGGCTGATGGGTGTTTTCATTCTCTCTGATGAAAGAGATGCTTTAATTTAATTTTCAGTTAAAAACCTTTCTTATGGGGTAAGTCAACCCCTTCTGCTTCAGTTACCTACTGTACCCCATGTGGTTGGCCATACTTCCTGCCATGTAAGGCATGGGAACAGACTTTTTAAGGCAGCAGTTTGGCAGGTCAGATCCATTCTCCAAGACTGTTTGGTAGCTGATTTAGACACCTGAGTGAGAAGGGGAAAAGCCTCCCTTCATTTCATTCAGTGTATCACCAGATACAGCATCCTCTGCCAAAGTTATCTGCCATTGTTTTCTTGAGGACATCTTGCTTGATCCCTGAGATCATTCTTTCACAATCAGGGATCCACAACCTAATCTGCCCTGAGTCTCCAATGGCTATTCCATTGTTAGGGAAATCACTGGCACCAGAGATTTAATAGGATTTGGAAAGGATCGTGCATTTACACTGACAGTAAGCATTCTTTAAATTAAGTTAAATAGGATTTGTTTGAAGTTAGAAGGGGATATAAACCTTACTGCTTCTGAGATCATCTAATTTGGAGCTACTGGAGCTAGAAAAAGTTGTTTTCCTTTGCACAGGGACACTGCACCTCTGCCATGTGGGGAGCTCTCTGCTTTCCCACTGGCACATCTGATGAAGACAATACCAACAGAGCAGTGAAGGGACTTGGTTAAGATTTTGCCTCAAAGAAGGGCAGATACATGGCAGTGAGTGCATCACATGGCAATGAGTGCATGGCACCAGATCCATTGATCAGAGTGGTGCAGAAGAGCCAAGAATCCTGGGACCAAACCCCCGTGCTCATCCTGCACCACCAAACACTTCACCAACCCAAAATTTTAAGGAAAATTGCACTTATCAACTCCTGACCTGAAAGCAGCTCTTGCTGATTGCTTCCCTGTGTCTACCTACAGATTATTTTGTTAACATTAACCCGGATGTATGATCTGCTGCATGGATCAGGAATGGAGATAATATTTCATGCTCTAAACATTTATCTTCCAGATGCTTGTGATACCAAGTAAATAGTGACCACATAAAAGGTGGCTAGAGAAAGAAAAGTGAATTGCAGTTATTAATCTAAGAAAGAAAACCCTACACACAATACATTAAAAATCATGGTCACTGCTGCTCTATGAAGTTCATTAATAATCTCATACGGGGATAAGCAAATTTCCTCTAGGACTGTCACCTGAAGGGAAGAAGACTAAGGTTTTTTTTCTCTGTGTTGCCTGAGGAACTTCAGATATCTTAAGAACTTGAGTTCCTTCAGATCAACATGACAGGAAAGCAAAAAAGGCAGCAGACAACGACTCTTCTTACTCATTCTTGAAGCACAATCTTTCTGTCTTAACATCCTCTTCTTGAAACTTGGGGGCAGTGTTTGCTAGGATGTCACAGAAGAAAGTCATTGTCTTGTTGAGAATGGTGAACTAGGGGCAGATGTTGTGGTCTCTGCTCTGGGCTATTGTGATTGGTTTAGTACTGTTTGGTTTTTTAATTACAAATAATTTTATTCAGATGCTACTGTTTGAGTTTGCACAGGGAACCTTAATTTCCCAGTTTCCTCATTTCTGAGTAATTAACTTCATTTGTAAGAACACCTAGAAAAACAAAATCTTGACACACTAATAAGTGATCAGTATACACTGAGACATGATTACAGGTTCTAATTGGCTAGTATTTTCCTAACTTTTCCTCAAATCTTAGTTACATTTCTAGACACCGGTGGACTCTCAACAGTTGTTCTGAACAAAGTTTGCAGTAGCTTCAAGAGCTCTTTACTGAGTGGTGGTCACTACACTGACAGCCATCACAGATTGATACTTCTAGGCACATCTTTTCACAGACTTTACATTCCACTTACTAGTATTTAATATCATCGACCTTTTTATCTTCTACTTAAAAGTTTTAGTTCCTTGACAGCTTCTCATAGCCAGCTTTAGTTTATCCCAAATAACTATGTCTCATTTTCTCTCCTTATCATTCAAGTGATATCCATTTATGAACATACTGAACGGCACTTTTTCCATATGTAGAATATGTTTGAGCACCTTTCTTTCTGAGAACCAACCACCCACTCCCACCATCTGTTTCTTATAGTTTAACCAATTGTTAATCCACCACTTTCATCTCATGACAGCTTCGTGCCTTTCAGAGAATTCGCAATGAGATCCCAAAGATTACATCACCTGAACCACGTGCTGAATGACTCCTCCAAAGATGCCTGGCTGATACGAGAGTCTAGTCATCTCCGTGCAAAGGCTGCCCTGGCTTCTCCTTGGTTTATCATACTCTTGTATGTTGTTCCTCTGTGCACGCTTACAGAATGGAATCTTCCAACAAAGTTGCACTTGTGCAGATATAATTTATCAGTTTGTAATTGTCTGACTTCATCCAGGAGTCCTTATAAAATATTGGGTCATGTTTTCTTCTTTCCATTCTCCAGGTAAAGAGATTCATTGAAATGACAGATTATTATTCACAGTTAATAGTTCAGCAACTGCTTGTTTCAGTGTCTTAAGAAGCAATCCTGTGGGCCTATCCTCTGGAAAAGAAGAGCTCTGGAATAGGAGTCTCTCTGGACTCTTCTAGAATAAATGTTGACACAAAGAATTATTTTGGAGATTTTGTCTCTCCAATGACATCAACTCGGTGAATGCTCCCTTTAAAACTGATAAAGTATTGGACCCGCATATTTTCTTGAAGGTTTTAATTTTGTCATCTTATTAGCTTTCCTCCTGCATGTTTTATGTGTGACCTCGTGGGATGTTTCAAGAGAGGAGGTTTCATCCTTGTGGGATGTGGAGGAAATTCAGTACTGTGGCAACAAGTGACAGAGCTGGAGAAGAGCATTAGAGGTTTTAGCAGAGAACAGATAGTTCTTCCAGGTCAGCTTTGCAGCTCTGAGGTAGCAGTTTGCCGCTGTATTTTTGCCAGCAGCCGAAAAATAAAAAGATTCAGGACAATTTTGTTCACTCAGTAGTGCCCATACTGGGAAAAGACTCTTTTTCCCATCCCTCCCTTCTTTGACTTTGACCTCTGATCATTACTGTCAGCTCATCTGAACTGTTTCAGTTGACTTTTTCCAAGAGTCGCAACCTAAAGTCAGCGTTCAACATGTAAAATATCAACCCAGACAAGCTGGCGAGTTTAGAAGCCACTGAAAACACATCTTTGTAATGGACAGTGTGAAACTGGCCTCAGAAGACAAAACACAACCAGTTCTGCCTGAAATTGCTGCTGTTAAAGGAACACATCCGTAGCTCTGTGTTTTCAGGAGCGTTAATAAGGGGAAACAACTGGATGTCAATAGTGTTATGGGAGTTTGGCTACTAAACTACAACTGAATCTGTTTCATCTGAGCAACAAAACACATCACCATTCAACATCTTTGCGCCTTCACTCCAGACAGACGCATTTCCTGAGAAAGTTGCTGGGTTACAACAGGCTCACGACACTCACTACCCTGCCTGCCCTCTCGCTGCGCTTCACAGGATCTTCACACTGGGAATCACTCCCCAGCTACTTGTTCACATGAATGCTGTGCTGAGTGCTACGAACCCTTGCCAGGGATCTCCAGGAAAGGACTGGTGCTCCCAGATTCCTGACTTTCAGGGAGGTCCTCTGCAAAACCATGAAACTAATCTGAACCTTTACACTTAGTTCAGGTTTCATTCTCTGACCTTGCATTGCAGATCCCATGAATAGAACATTGTCCTCTCTGTGCCGTCTCAATAACTGGTCATTTTCTGGGTCCGTGGATTTGTACAATGAGATATCTGCTCCAATCTGTGTACATAATGCTCCACTGCCTGCCAGGAATGGCTGCAATATTGACGCCTTTCAATGCAGATCACATCATTCACAGAGCAGAGGTCAATAAAATGATACTGTAGTTAACAAGTTTTATAACACGAAGTTACTTGGAAACATGGAACTAATCAGGAGGAAGCCTGCTTATGCGTGTCACAGTTACATTGAACTGTCAATAAATAAACAAGGATTTGCTTCACCTATTGTCATGTTTATCAAGTAAACCATTAATCGCAGCTAATGAAGCTTAAGATATATGACAGGCAGTTTTTATGGAGCTCTTTCTTAATGATATGTTTGCTTTTCATTACAATGCCAAGAGACCCCATTATCTAGAAAATGCCCCGCGATAGCCAAAAAACCTTGAATCCACTGCTTCTCTCTTTGTTCCTGGCTCACAATAAGTAGCTCTTACACTTCCATTTCCATAGAGCTCTCCTGAATAGAATTAATCCAAAATGAATTCTAAAAAAAAAATCATTGTAAGATGAAAATAATGTGCCCATTGCTTAATCTTTAGTCAGTTACATTATTTGGTTAGATAGCTCGTTGGTCAAGGATTTTTTATCCAGCCTGGAAGACAAAAGTGAAGGCTGGATCCAAACAGTTTCATACAAAAGTCCATTTTATATCTACAGCACACCAATTCTACAAGGCTTTGATTGCTTGCTGTAGACCCGAACCTACCTTTGTTATGAGGCAGCTCAAAGTAAACCCATTAAGAATGTTTCAGAGAAAGCAAAAGTTTGTGCTCTCCTGAAAATTTCCAAGAACAAGATCACTAGTTTCTCTCCCTGGATTTGCCAGTTTGATGTTACAGAAGAGAAAAATGACATGGCAATCTGGTTTTCATTTTCTCCTGAAAATGGTCAGGAAAATCAACAATTAGTAGATCAGATTCCTCTCCTATTGTACAAGAAGCTCAGAGATAAGCATCATAGTGCCAGTTTGGATGCCCTAGGGTATGACACACCCAAGCACCATTGTGAAGAGAGACCTGTCTTTTCACAGCACCTGGAGACCAGGTCAGATCTACAGCATTTCAGGTGGCCTTGACACTCCTGTTTTTGCTCCTGAATCAAGCACAGGATGCTTTCCACATTGCTGTGTTTGCTTTCCACCTTCCTGTGTTTGAGTGAGCGTGTTTCCAGAGGTAGATATTAAATCTTGATGGGAAAGGAACAAAATCTTCCTTCAAAATCTTCCTATTTCTCTTGGTAATCCCTGCCATATTCAAGAGATGCTGTCCTACACAGTGACATAGGAATGAGGTGACATCCAAAGGTCATTGTTCAGTACATATTTTCCAGTAAATGTCACTTTCCAGACATATTTATCCCCGTTAGGAAACCCGTGGTTATGGAATCTCTCTACCCTTCAAACTGTTCTCTAGAACACTTCACATTTTCTTTTCCTGTTTTGGATCATAAAAAATTCTTTGCACTGGATCCTTAGCTCCTATGAACAGAAAGAAAACGTTATTTATTGTGTGTCTTTCACCTAGTAGAGAATTTCACCTTCTGAGCTGCTGTAGGACTCATTCAGAGTAACTGAGATTTCCACTTTGCGTAAGCCATCTGAACACACCATCCTAGCATGAAATGGCTCGTGAATCACCACAGCCAATCTGTCTGGGGTTTGCTCTCATTAGTAAATGCTTTGCTCCTGATGTAATGCAAGCCCTTGGCGAATGCCCCCATGTGAAAGTATAAATATTGGTAGTTGCTCAGTACAAATGGATGTCTAACAATACCTAAGAAAACAAACTCTGGACAGAAAGTGGGTTTGTTCAAAGCTCTGCTACAATGTTGCAGAAAGATTTTTTTTTTAAAAAAAAACCCACTTTTTTCCTTTATTTTCTGGGATTAAAAGGGAATCTGTTCCCTTTACTACACAGCCATTTACATTCTGGCTTTGGGTTTACCAGAAGACGAAAAGTCTGTTCCCATTAGCACTAAAACCAAAGAGATGCTTTCACCCTAGAAATGTCAGGCACCATTACTTTCTGTAGAGTCTGAGAGCACTGCATCTGTTGATGTCAGAAACGGGCAATATGTCCATCCACAGAAGAGCAATGAGGCCTGCGAAAAGAATTTGCAAAAAGCCAAGGCAAAATTTTTCTCATAGATGGCAGGTATCAGCACTTGTGAGAAAAATACAAAATTTCCCTCCCTTTAGCTTTCCTGAAGAAATATGTGACTTGAAGAAGCCACTTGAGCTGAGTTATTTAATCCAGGGGAAGGAAAAGTAAATGCTCTGTATGGCTGGGGTGATGAGATTTCCCAAGTCTGGAACACACTTCAGAGGCAATATATGAACGCCGTACTTGGCATCTGATATTCCACTTCAAGGAACACTTCAAACAACTATCGTTGACTTGAGCTGATTTTTTCTTGTGGTATACTCAAAAATGTTAGGTTTTTTCTAAATATACTATGCTTAAGAGATCAGTGTTAAATTTCCATGTTTATGAGACAGTTTGAAAGGAATAAAATATCACAAATAGAATCATAGAGTTGTTTAGGTTAGGTCTCCTTCAAGATCAAGTCCAACCACTAACCCTACTAAGCCTGCTGCTATATTGTCAGCATATGAACCATAAAATTTTTACTATTTAAACAATTCTCATTCACATAACAGAATCACCTGAACTTGGATGGAGGTATTAACGTAGCTAAAGCTGTAATGTAAAAGTATATCGTATACATTTTCAACCACAAATCTATGCCTGCTCCATTGTGTTCTCTTTCATCTGTCCTAGACACTCGGGATTAACAATTACATACTTGAGTTTTTTACTGAGACCATGTTCTTCTCAACAGCCACATGCCTGACATGCATGAGTTTTCATAGATTCCATGTCTGAAAAAAAACCAAAGCAAAAAAATATGTGGTCCAGTGACATATACACTCAGATCTGTCCTGTTTTTTAAACTTATTTTAATGCTTAATTTGTATGAACAGAATCACAGAACATTAGGGATTGGAAGGGACCTCGATAGATCATCCAGTCCAATCCCCCTGCCACAGCAGGATCACCTAGACCAAGTCACCCAGGAACATATCCAGACGGGCTTTAAATATCTCCAGAGAATGATATGAAGCTGTTATTCTGTAAGAGCACTTTCCTGAATTTTGGTTAAAACCATTGAAAACCCACAGATGTACGTGTGAAAGGCTGGTATTTTTCACAGCTATTAATTATTACTATAAATTCCTTGTATTCAGCAAGCTAAACAGACAATGATTTCAGGTCTATGCCCATATCTGCTGCAAGTACCTCAGATGATGGTAATTGCCATCATGGCCATGAGTCATATCAAAAAGGGACTTCTTTTGTTTGAAGCTGTGAAGTTCATTCTCTTCAAACAAATTACAGATACCTCATACTAAATATAGATTTTGCTTGGAAAATTCTTGTAGCACAGCTCTGAACACCCACACAATAGTTTTTATTAGTCCTGAGCTTAAAATATGTATAGTGAAATGAAACTCAGAAATTAGTAAAATGGAAGGCTAATGCTGAAAGAGAAGGCACCCCCGAGAGTTCAAATAAAGACCTAACCTAATCTGTTTTTGTCGTCATGGGACATGAGACCACAGCCTTGGTAATCAGATTCTTGAGACAAAGAACTGAAATCCCGTGATGGAATGTGCAAAGGACCCTCTGAACTGTGCTAGGAATATTGCTCGAATTTCCCATCTCTACAGTCTGTCAGGAAGAGGGATTCAGAATATAAAATTACTGATTCACTCAGGTTGGAAAAGGCCTTTAAGATAATCAAAACCAACCACTAACCCCACACTGCCAGGTCATTACTAACCTAAATGCCTCAGCACAACATCTACATGGCTTTTCAGCCTCTCCTGCAATGGAGAATCCATCACTCCCCTGGGCAGCCTGGGCCACATCTTGACAGTCCTTTCAGTGAAGAAATTTTTCCTCATGGCCAACCTAAAAATGTCCTGGCATAATTTGAGGCCTTTTCCTCTCATCACATTGTTCTAAGAGTGACCCTCACCTCTCTCCAGCCTCTTGCCAGACAATTGCCAAGAGTGAGAAGGTCTCCCCTGAGCCTCTGTTTTCTCCAGGCTAACCTGCTCCAGTTCTCCCAGTTGCTTCTCAGAGACCCTGGATTATGTTGGCCTCCCTCACCAGCTGTGTAGGAAGTACTTTTGCACACATTCCAGGAACTTCCTGCACTATTTCCTCTCTATTGTACTTCCAGCAGACATCTGCTGAGTTGAGGATGCAGACATTGGATACACAACATAGTAAAAGTATAGTAAAAGTTGTGTTTACTTCACAAGGCCCAGATGACACTCCGTGCATCTAAAAGCACTAGGGAAGGCTATTCAGAACCTTGAGTAAACATTGCTTAGAATCATGGACCCTCTCAGAAGGGTCATTTAAAAAAAGCACATCTCACAAAGTCACGATTTCTGTCTCTGTTGAATGTACTATGGAAATTGAACTGTCATCACAGTGTCGTCAGTGTGCGTCTGTGTCTAATTGAAAATACATTTCATCAACGTTTTAGCCAGCATGTGAGAAGCCTTTCTTGGAGGGCTGGGGGATGGCTTCTGCAGCTTTGGGTATTGGTTTTTATTTTTATGGTTTTGGTGTGAGCTGTACCCAGGAACACTGGAAATGGGAAAGCAGAAGGGCTAAATGAAGACAATTAGCTATGTAGCGATGAATTTTGAGAAACATTGGGTTTAGCTGGCTCTTAAATTGATTTTTCTGTCACTAATACTTGCATTGATCTGAGCGGAACAAATTTATTAACAATTTTCCATTGTAGATCAATTTTCAAAAGTTATGTTCTTGAGGTCTAAATGCCACATGGAATAGCTCACAGCACAGCAACCCACACGCTGCACTTCTCCGTTAATCTGTGAAGTGAAAGTGCTAAACCCGGAGCAGATATTACTCTTAGGTAAACACTTACTCATGACTTCATGTCCTTTACTGGTAAGAATTCATCTGCTCTCACCAGGACTCTCAGCAGAGAGACTGCCCAAAGCACCAGTTCAATATTCATCACAGCTCATCCTGTAAGTAATTCAGCATTTACTGCTGTCTATACAGCACAGAAATTAATTGACTAGACAGTAAACGTAAACATAGGTCTGCCCAGTAACAGATCCAAAAGTATTCTGGGTATTGATTTTTGTTCTTGCTATGAATTAAAAGAGACAAAGAACTGATGTACTAGTATTATGAATTTTTGGCTCTGTTGAACATCCAAAGTTACTTACCTTTTAATAGATTAAAATGACAAGTATCAATGGATTCACACTAGTGGCTGTATGTAGCAGGAGTCACAAGGACACCCAAGCAGGTAGTTCTCAGTCATCTGGTTTAGGGACCCAACCAGAGCATGAGTTGCTGGCACTCCACGTGCCCACGTCCCCATCTTGGCTGTCTCGTCTGAATGTAGGACACAGCTGAGGTTCACACCCCTGTTCACAAGCCTCCAAACGGTCCCTGTTTTCCTAATCCAGGCACAGACCATGTGAACATGAAAACCTTAGTCATTATCACAAGACTTAGACAGAGTGGTGAAAATTCCATTTTTAAGATGCAAAAGCCCAACAATATTACTTTATAATCAGGCAGCTTCCTTTCCTTATGTAAAGATACTCTTGCTATAGCTGATGAGAAACAGAAAGGATGCAGCACTTTGCCAAGTCTTCTCTTGCCTGTTAGAAACCTGCGGAAACTTGCACTTCTTTGTCTCGGTAACAACTTTTGGCTTCTTTCTCTTGTTCTCAATTTTTGGTTTCTTTGTTTCTGTTCAAAAAAGAGAAATGTTTGCTTATAATTCTCAGCTTAGCAGCTGGTTAAAGAGGCTAGAACATCCTAGCTACAGATGTGGACAGGGTCTTCGTTCCCAGTCCTCCTTGAGTGCGTGTAACTGAGCAATGAGCAAAGCATGTGCTGAGTATTTCAGTTCATCCCTCAGCATTTCACTAAGCCACTCACTTCTCATGTTCTGATAGGCCTGATTAAGACTAATTGCAGTTGCTGTGATGATTTTCAGACATACCTTCACTGTTCCATCCATCCAGAGCATGAAACCACATTTTTGCAATCACCACTTAGTTCCTTATCGGTCAGTCGTGACTGTGGGCTTTATTAATGCAGAATAATTCTCTCATCTTCTTGTCTCCTGACATCACTTTTGCCTGTGGTTTAGTGGTGGAAAGCAGTGAAGAAGTAGCAGAGATACAGCATGTGTCAGATAATCGTGGTAGCTACCATGCAGCCACATCATCAGACCTTTCACAGAAGGAGATAGAATTACTGATATGAGAAGGCTGATGTCAGATGAAGATGTTTCATCTAGGAGAATAAAAATGAGCTTTTACAGGTTATGAGGAAAGAGAGCTGATGAAAATATGCACTAGAGAACACCCAGAAGCCTGCTGGGGCATATAAATAAACAACAAACAAACAAAGCAAGCATCAAGATTCACACATGAATTGTTAACAGCTCTGTGAAGCCAACATATGTGGTGAGATTGGAATATCGCTGTATTTCCATCCCACCATCTATTTCCTTGACATTATTTTCAGAGAGACAAAAAGTTAGAAGTAAACTCTTAGCACCAAAGGCACACTTAAATATGTTACTAGAAATAGAGATTTATGGGTAAAAATAAGACAGCAGAATACTAAAATCCATAGATAAACAAACACTCAGAAATTAGAAAACTCTGAAATAATGGTGGCAACTTAGGCAGTGCTCCTAAGTTCGCTAATTACAATTAAGCACTCAAGAGAATAATACTAATTTTTAAAACATTGTTTTGAATGTGCATGATGTGCACATTATAAGTAAAATATCCAAAAAAATTTCAAAAGAAAGATGGATGTGAATTAACAGTGAAAATACCTGGTTCAGCATCTGTGCTTCAGTAGAACAACCAGAATCTTCAAAGGAAATTCATAGAATCATAGAATAATTCAGGTTGGAAAAGACCCTTGGGATCATTGAGTCCTACCATCAATCCTACCCTACAAGTTCACCCCTGAACCGTATCCCCCAACACCACATCTAAACATCTTTTAAACTCGTCCAGGGATGGTGACTCAACCACCACCCTGTGCAGCCTGTTCTGGTGTCTGACCACTCTTTCTGTGAAGAATTTTTTCTTGATATCCAATCTATACCTATCCTGCTGGAGCTTGAAACTCTCCCTTCTGGTTCTGTCACTAATGACCTGTGAGAAGAGACCAGCACCAACATCTCTACAATGTCCTTTCAGATAGTGGTAGAGAGTGATGAGGTCTCCCCTCAGCCTCTTCTTCCTCAAACTAAACAGCCCCAACTCTCTCTATCTCTCCTCATAAAATTTATTCTCCAGGTCATCAGTGTAGTATCTATCCCACCAAATGTTGCCATGAAATAAAACTTGAAAATCTGCTTGTGATTGCTCAACAAACCAAAGTAGCAGACCACTATTTAAGTGAAAAAGTAACAGCCAGCAAGAATGTGCAAACTTATCGTATAAATGTAAAGAGTTAATGAATAAACAAATTAGCTGTTGTGACACTGGTTAGGTGCTGTTAATGTAATTAAGACTAAATTGAAAATGTATTTTGGAATCCATTCACTGGAAGGGAAATATTAATTAGTTTGTGCTTTGGAAAGTACTGCTTTGATTCGATGGGAAGAAATTTTAATCACATTTTTCTGTTTCCTTTTTGGAGGAAACTATTCTGTCAACAAGAAAAGCCACGAGTGTCTATTTTCTGTTTCACACTAGCTGTCACATATGTAAGAAGATAATAAATAGGTAAAGAACTGGTCAGGTTATGCCCCCTGAGAACGGATAGGAAACTCTGAAAGAATGTCATATTGTCTAAAAATGATCTTGGTGGAAGCAACAAATCTGAAATCTTCTGTAAAGATTCTACAAATGACACAAATAAGCTTCAGTAAGTAAAGAAAACCCCTGCCTCCTACATTCATATTGGATCTATTCTTCCTTCTGAGGAGGTCAATAAACATCCACTGCTTTCAGAGCCCAAGGGAAGCTGTTTCCTCTAATGAAGAGACAGAAGTGTTCTCTGACACGTGTACAAGCAGGCAACCATATGTTTCCGTAACACAAAGTTGTAAGACATCTTGGTTATTTGTGATCTAACAGAAATCATTCCGTCTCCCAGCGCCCAAGCTCCACAGGCACTAAATGCAGATGATGATGTTCATCCTCACATCTCACTACTCTGAGGGCAGATGCATAAGGATCTACGAGGCTTTTAGTTAGAGCAGTGCACCAGGCCCAAAACACCAGGTTGTTATTCCCAGTTCCTGCATTTTTGTCTTCATCTCTCCCTTGACAGGCAGCAGAACACCAAATCCCAGCCTGCACAGTGGGGACGAGTTGCGTTAGGTGCCCTGGAACCTGGGAGCTCTACCTGCCAAGGGTGGCCATAGAATCATAGAGTTGTTCAGGTTGGAAAAAACCTCTACGGTCATTGAGTCCAACCATTAACCCAACTTTACCACCCAACTGTACCTAGCCCTCCACTAAACCCTGTCCCTGAGCTCCAAATCTACACAACTTATAAACACATCCAAGGATGGTGATTCAAGCCACTCCCTGGGAACTGCACAAATACCATTGAGCTCCATGTCCCCCACAAACATGGCCAGCTCCTCAGAATGCTCTGAACCCAGGGATCAGTAGATTCCTAATGAAATCAGAAACCTAATTCCATTCAAAAATGAAAGGGCAACAAGTTTCTTTAGGAAAGGTTGACTCTGTTGAGGAGATCAGCAGATGATCTCTGGACTCTTTTTTCAGTCATGTTTCCCATTTCTCTGGATGGATATGTGGCTTCAGAATGGACACGACAAGCCCAAGAGCATAAGCATTATCACTGGCACCAGAAGGTGCCACTTAGCATACCAGGACGTAGCTGTAACACAAAGCATTCAGCTTACACCTGAAAGATGCCTGCCACTCCTCGGGTCATCTTGAAAGCCACCTCTTGCTCAGACACACCCCCAATCACACTGCCAAGAACTCACTTTGACCCATAAAACCAAAAAACTTAAGTCAAGGCGATAGAAAAGACCCCTGATGCCATAGAGACCCGCACCGTAAGGGAAAGATGAGATAGCAATGAAAACCCAAGCAGCAAAGAGCAGAGATAAACCCTTGTACCTTTTGCATCATGATTTAGCCTCCTGCAAATCCAATCTGTAGCTAGCTTGTAACTCTCTAACTCTACTTAGTGAATATTTATATTGAATCTTTCTTTTTCAATTTGCTCACAGTTAAGTAGCTCTCATTCCAACTTTGCAAACAGCTTATCGGGTCAACGTGGGAGAACTGTTCTGTCCAAATAAAGAAAAATTCCAGTCCTACAAAACCTGCAATTTTTTAATAATCTGCTAAAAGATGCTGTTCTTCAAACAAACCTTTGAAGTAGCTGTAGCAGCTACTGCTATGCAGTTACTTTGTGTAGGAGGGCTCCTCGGCTTTGTACAGGCTTGTTGAGACCAAGCAGAACGTACTCGTGCTTTGCAATTCTCCTCGTGCGTATTTGCCTGCGAGATCGGTGCTGTCTCACATCTTTGAGAAATGCAAGTGTTCCAGGAAAAAGACAAAAGTCCCATTGCCAGTTTATCACCGTTGCTTTCAAACTACAGAATCTGGCAGCACTTTTTGTCAGTGCTCGTTTCAATGCTTTTTGTCAGAGATGTGGTAGCAATTTGCAATCAGACGGCTCAGAGCAGTTGGAAATATTTAATTTCCACAAAGTGGAAGTTCTGGGTTTGTATGTGGAAGGGAAGCTAATATATAGGGCCCAACCTTGCTTTCATTTGAGTCATTGGCAAAATTCCCATTGACTTCAAGTGAGGTGGGATTGGCCCCATTTCAAAAAAAAGAGTATTAGCTTTAACATTTTAAACCCACTAACACAAGGAGCAGACTTAACATCATCATGACTGAGCATTTTATTCTCAAGTGCCTTTGACAGTGTATTCAAACAAAGGAATGCGGCTTATCTTCTAAATTTCCAAATCGCTAGGCTGAGCAAAATGGAAGCTGCTTTCAATTAAATAAGGCAGTGAGAAAGATCGGGACAGAACTTCATTTGGCAGAAGAAAATATTGTATTTATCTCTTTCTCATCCAGTCATTGGTTTATAGGTCCAGAGTCCTCAAGCAAATATCATAAATCCACACAACACCCTTGGCTCTTGTAGCAGATTTTGCATTTGGACCTGAGAGTTAGCTGAAAGTTGTGTTAAAACTCATGTAACCAGGCAGCTTCCTGTCAGCCACCCATCTAGGAAGCCTCAGAAGTCCTAGTGATTACAGAGAGGTTTTGGATGAAGCTTTGCAGCAGAAATTGTCTCCAGATACATCCCCTGTAGAGCAGTATGACCAAAACCTCCCACAGCAAACTAACTGTAAAAGGCGTTGAAGGCTTCTGGGGAAGTTTAGGTTGGACATCAGGAAAAACTGCATGGAAGGTCATCAGGCCTTGGAACAGGCTGCCCATAGAGGGGATTGAAAAGTCAGCCCTGGGTGTGTTTAAAAATTGTGTATGTGGGAGGCTTAGAGACATGGCTTAGCGATGGGGCTTGTGGCAGCTGAACTCAATGACCTTAAAGGTATTCTCCAGCATGGATGATCCTACGACATCCCAGGTGTGAGAGAAACTCAATTTTAAGGACACGTGTATAAATCCTGGAGCTAAAGGTGTCACTAGGATCAAAGCTGCTATGCCCACCTCTGCCTGGCATCGCTTGCCACAGCAATGAAGTTTGTTAGCCGTGGTCCTACCTGTAGTATCCTCCCTACAGAATGTGCTGGGGTATCGGTGCTAGAGGGCTTCTGAGAGGACAGATACAGGCAGGTGCTAACAACCAAATACCGCTGGTATCTGCACTGCACCTTAGATGTTGGTTGGGTTCTGCTTGCTCACTCATGTATGGACACATATAACACTTCTACGACGTGTTTGATTTCCTATTCTATTATTCAAATAAAGGAAACAGAGAAGATTCAAAGGCAGTGAAGAATATAATAGGAACATTATATCCCAACTTCTTAGAGTTAAGCAACTTTCAAGAAAGTACCATGAGAAGCTTTCAATGCTGGCTAGTGAATGTCTGCATGGGCCATAATGTGAGCAGGGGCTTGTGTTGCCAACATGATGTTTAAAAATAACTCTAATAATTTTTATATGGACAAGTCGATTTGAATAAATGATAATTGCAGTCTACCATACATCCCAAATAACCCTTCTCTGCAGACCAGCATGGACCAGTGACTCTTTCCTTAATCCCATTTCATGTTTATCAAAATACAGAGAGGGCATGTTGTGGGCAAACAGGTTGGATTAGAAAATTAATATCTCCTGAGTTATTAGATGAGGCTTTGTGCATAAGCAAGCGGAGAGACGTAAAGGACTTCATTAGTCATAGTCCTAAGCAGGGGTCACAACTACACAAATCAGTTTATTCACGGCAAATAAAACTACTGTGAAGAGCTGTTTCCATTGTTTTCATTTCAGGGTGAGGTTAAAAATAATTCCAATAAAAATATATTTTAAAATAATATATATACTTTATATATATATATAAAAAAAGTTTTTAATATATTTTTAAAGGCTTGATCCTGTTCCAGTGAATGGGGTGGTTTGCAACTGAGCCGCACACTGAGTCCTCAGATTCAGATCATTAATGATGTTTGAAAATAATTCATGCAGAATGTGGATTTCTGAAGGCCTCAGTACCTTATTGGTCATATGTAGAATGTACATTTTGGAGTGTACCTGTGGCTCCCCAGCAATAACCACTGCCAGCAAAAAGGGGGAAAACCTGGGAAGAGATGGATTAGCTTTTTTTCAGTTACAAATATGTACTTGTTGATATGGGACATAACCACCAAGTCACTGTTGACAGTTATCTCTTTGATAAGATTCCAGATCTTAGAATCATAGAATCATTATGGATTAGAAGGGACCTAGAAAGATCATCTAGTCCAAAACCCCCTGCCTTTCTCTAAAACACTAATTTTAAAGGCTGTATTGTCATTTACAGTTTTGAGTCAGTTTTGAGTCAATGTCTTATTTCAGTAGCCATTGTCTCTTCAAGCATTCATTATCCTTCTCAGTGCCTAAATTGCTAACTGCCCCAGATCTGGAAGATGAACTGGTGCAACGAAAATATTCAGCCATCAAAATGGCTGCTGTCTTTGCAAGAAACTGCACTGGAGACTGGAACTGGCCCAGCCTAGACATTCCCAGTATTAGCAATGTACGAAAGACTTCAGAAATGCATTTACCATTGAATATGTTAATGACTCAAGAGCTGGTGGGACTAAAGCATCAGGAAATCCAGGGTGCAACTTCCCTGCTTCCCTCGGTGTGTTCTCTTCCTCACACACTGTTGTTTACGCTGACATTTCCTGTATTTATACAGAAGTTATGCTACCTCTGCTGGTAAATCAGGCTATTTTAATCTGTTTATTTGTTGATCCAGCAAAAATGTGCTTGGTACATCCTCTGGTGGCAACACTTGGAAACACCAGCTGAGTGTGCAAAGATCTGACTTTTCAGTTCCTGTCTTCATGTATCAGAGCTGCCTTTTCCCTGCTTAGGCAGATGAGGTGGGTGGGTGGGTAGGACCATTCTGAAGGGCTCCCTGGGGAGTAGAAATCCACCTGCATCCCAGACTGGGCTGCCAGTGACCCAAGCAAAATCAAGCACTTTAAGTCCACGGAGACCCCTGTGTCCATATCAGAAGTGATCAACATACTTTTCTGGCTTTTTGCTTAAGACCCACCACTTGACTGCAGTGACAGGAAAGAATCTGGATTTGTTTTGATTGATTTGTGTCCTGCCTATTTTTTAACTCGCCTTCCCACTCAGCTGTCCCACTCATGACATAGCTGATCTGCAGGGATGACTTCTATCTCATTACACTCAGAATTCAGTGCCAGTTCTAGCTTTCCCCTGGCAGGACTGAAGAGCTTTTCCTCCTTTGCACTCTCCAGGGCCAGTAACACTCTCCTAGACCTCATCTGCAGCTTGTGTCTGGCTGTGCCAAACCTGCTAAGCCCTTGCAAGAGTGCTCTGGACTTCAACAACCAAATGTAGCTGTCAATGAAGTCATCCAGTGTGGCAACCACTGGCCACAATTCTCTCTTCCTCACAGCTGGTATCTTATCCTGAGCTACAGACACCAGCCAGATGTGAAAGGTAGCACCAGCAGCCCCAGAGCCCAGCTAGGTTGGCACTGGCAGCCACACCTCTTGGCTTGGCACACAGCAGTGGCAGAGGAATGCTCCTGAATGAGAGTTGAGCATAGGGAGCTGCTGGTGCCTGCTTCTCCCTGATAAGACCAGCACTTGCCTAAGCTCCTCCTGTGGTTCTGCTGATGGCCATTTGGCTGCTAACATCAGGGGAGCAGAGGGCTGCTGGGCCAGGCCAAGCCAAGCCAAGCTGCACGTGTGCTCTGCCCATCTCTACTGGCAGAAGGAAATACACATTGCCATCTCATGAAGAGATCCAAAGGAACAATTTCTGCTCAGTCCCTAGAAGAGTGTTCACACCTTTGTCTTCTCAGAAGCAGTTTCCCAGAAGGGAATAAGCATCAGAGCCCTCTTGTACCATGTTGCATGTGTGAGCTGCACATAGGAACTGAAAGGCAGCTGGAAGCAATGTGCTAGGGCAAGTGTGTCTCCCCAGCTTCTCCCCACAGCTCAGTCTGGCTCCATGTGCTGGAGTGAACATCCTCTGAAAGGAGTGCTCTAGTGGTTAGATACTAGTAGAAAAGGCTGGACTCGATGACCCTGGAGGTCCTTTCCAGCCATGATGATTCTGTGATTCTGTGAGAGGGCTCAGGGAGTGCCAAGGCTCAGGCTGAGGATAGCTGTTTCTAAGGTAAGAGGGTTGCCAAGGTTCCAAGTGAAAGAGTGACTCCAGTATGAATCCCAGACACGTGCTGGCTAAACGATGTGCTGTTTGTATTGGACAAACATCTTATTGCTGGATGGTTTATGTGTTTTCTAGCATGATATTAAAGAACAACAAGTGTTGGATTAATGAGGGAAATTCTACTGTCTGGGTAATTCAGGGATCAGGTGAAATTACTCAGAGGATTCTTTCTCATCTTAAAATCAGGAAGCTCGTTACTCTGCTTCATTGGCGATACTGAGGCTGTAGTTAGACATGATAGTAAACCTGTTTTAAGATGCTTATTACAAGATCAAAAACCCTGTGGCCATATGACACAAAACACTAAAACAACTTCAGTCTGTCAGTTCAAATTTGTTCCAAATATTTTGAATTCTTAGTACAACTTCAATCTGTCTTGACAGATCAGTTTTTAACTCATCCTACCCACTCTAATTTTATGCTGAATACTCTTCATCTGTTTACCCATAGCTGGGATAAAGCCTGGTACACATCCAGGCTTCAGCCAATTCATCAGAAATACGTCCACGCTTCATTCAGATGAGGTTTGTACCATGGGAGGACCCAGGAGTGCACAGGTCTTATGCTGTGGAAGCAGCCTGCATGTGTCCTGGTGACACAAATGGTATGTGACAGAAAGAATCTAGGAAGCAAGTTAAAAAGTATGAAAGCTAGAGGAGAGCTGATGGGGAAAAAAGGAAAGAGATCTGACTTCAAATGAAAAAGGGGAAAAAACCCAAAAACCTATGTGAAATAAAAGATGTGAAAACCCCACAAGAAACCTGTATGTAACACCAGTAGGGACTAAAGGCAATTCCAGACCAGGGAGAAAGTCAGTGCAAGCTTCTCGACTTGATAAAGGAACCACTGGGTGAAAAGCTGAGGCTTATTTTATGATGACCAGGCCAAGAGAGTGAACCTTTCTGCTTCAGCATTGGTCAAGTAAGTAATGGTGAGTCTCTCTGGTGAAGCAGCCTGGGAGCACATAAAGACTTTACTACAGCTCTGAACATGAGGCTGGAAAAAAACCAGAATGTACTGATAAAATGGGAGGATGGGAAGAAAGTATCATTAAAATCCAATGAAAGACAACTGAAGAGACTAAGGATACAGAAAACAACACAGGATGTCATTAAAGGAGTAATCACAAAACTCTTGAAAGCAGACTGGGACTTGTAAGGTTTCTAATTCCTTTCCTTTAGCCAATGTCCTCTTCTTACAAATGCAGTTGCTTTGGTTTGAGTGGCATCAGCTCTATACCTGGTAGACTTCCATCATAGCTAAAATGTCACTAGAATTCAGTGCTGGAAAGGAGAATGTGATCTGATGTTTTTCTCTTCTGGCTGCTAGTGCAGGTCACAGCCATCAGGAAAGTGAGGGGAACTGGTGTGTCTCATCTCAAGCTCTCAGGCTGACAAAACTGAAGACATTTGAGTGCTTCCTACTTAGAAATTAATGGGAAAACAGCATTACTAAATGGCCTGCAAAAGCAATCTCATCTACTCGTAGCTAGATGTCTTTCTGTGGGAAAAGATTACCAAAGCAATTCCAGATTGCCCTTTTCTAACTGGCTAATTAGCAAGCAGAGGTGTGCACTCAAGATCACAAACTCTCCCATTTAGAGCTAGTAACATAGCCACACATCATTGCTCTCTTCATTTACAAGACAACTGCCAGGCATTTTCTGAAAGACCTTTTTTCCTTTTTTGGAGAAATAAAGGCAATTATCTAACAAAACAGAAGTAGAATGCAGATTGGTCTAGAATAGAGCTGGAGGCTAACTGAAGAGAGAAACTTAGCTGGTATAACAAAAATCCTAATAGAGTGTGGCTAAAACTAGTTGAAATTTGAATCTCAGTAATTTAGGGTCTTCTGATATTGAAATTCTGAAATAAAATTTCATTCTGGTTAAGGAAAATACTTGAAATGAAAAAAAATAACCAGGACTTCCTTTCCTTGCAGGTGAGTCACAGAATCACAGAACCTTTGGGATTGGAAGGGACCTCGAAAGATCACCTAGTCCATTGCCCCCGCCACAGCAGGATCACCTAGACCAAGTCACACAGAAACAACATCCAGGCAGGTTTTAAACATCTCCAGAGAAGGAGACTCCACAACCCCCCTGGGCAGCCTGTTCCAGATGAGGACCCATCCTTCAAAGGCTTCACTGACACCTTAGTGTTAAGGTCCAAATATTATGCATACTGCAGGCACAGCTCTTAAGACAAACATCCACCCTAAACAATCTCAGAGGACTTTTCTATTTAACAAAATAAGGGTGTAACTTGGCAGAAATGAAAGACACAACCGAGTTTAGCATTGCCGTAAATGGCAATAGGATCTACGCACCAATTCAAGTAGAACTAGCAATGGCAACCTATAGGTTGCAGCTCCACTGTTTAAGAACACAGTCCTCATCACTCTGTCCCTCACCTTCATCAGTTTGACAGCCAACATTAGGGACAGTGGAAGAAAGTTTCTGCAGCTTGTAACAACAGCAAGACACCAATCAGATCGTCTTTCTCTGCATCTACCAAATGAAAAGAGTGTGAAATGAGCTTGTTAGCCTCTCCGTGATTAAAAACAAAGTTAATTGTGATGGAACACTAACCACAATTATGGCAATCAAACCCAACATGAGAGTGAATCCTTAATATTAGATTCAATTTCGTTAATGAGAATTTGAATTTAAGAACTGTTACTCAATTAACTAACTGAGTGAAGCAGGGAGAGCCTGAACACGATACACCACTGGAATCCTTTCGGGAAGGGGTAAATACAATCATGCCATGTGGCACACACAAAGCATCAAAGCTCTGCAGCTGCCTAGTGCCAAATATGTTTGGGAATTACTAGTAGCCTACACAGAGTTGCTGTAAGTCTCACAAAGCTTCACAAACTTCGGAGATCAGGAACCTCTGAAGATGAGGGCCCAAGCAATGAGGGATTTCCAGAAACTGGCAAAAGCCCTAAAGCACAAGGTGCATTTTTATCTCATCGCTGATGAGATCTCATTTCATCACTGATCTCATTTCTTATGTCATCACTGGCATTTCGTCAGCTAAGAAGGGTGGCCAATCATTGTGTCATTGGAGAAATCCTGCATGTCCATGCCAAACAGGTGTGCAAACATCTGCCCACGGAGTGCACAGTCAGGAAACAATGCATGTCTAGCTCTTTGCCCACAGTCCTCTCTTTGAACAAGGTGCGTGGGTCAGGAAAAGAAGATGTCAGTGTAAGCCAGAGAGGAACATCTGCAGATGGGCATTTTCTTGGTCTTTTATGCTGAGAGCAAACGGTGCCTGAAGCTCTAGAGAATGCGGACATCTAGTGGCTGGATGACATAGTGCAACTAAACACCTTCGCGGGACACCTGGAAAATTCTTGCTGTCGCAGAATCCCAGAATCTCAGACGGGTGGGGATTGGAAGGAATCTGCTCCAGCACGGTCACGCAAAGCAGGTTGCCTAGGATGGCATCCAGGTGGGTTTGGAATGTCTCTACAGCATGAGACCACAGGCTGTCTCTGGGCAGCCTGTGCCATCACGTTCAGATAGAACCTCCTGTGTTCCAGTTTGTACCTGTTGCTCCTTGTCTGGGCACCAGAATAAAGATTGGCCCCCTACTCCTGACTCACACCTTTTAGATCAGTATTGATCAGATCCTCCTTCTGCCTGCTGAACAGCCCCGGGTATCTCAGCCTTTACTCCTAAGAGAGATCTGCAGTATCTTTGTAGCCCTTCACTGGACTGTCTTTGGTGGTTCCTTGTCTCTCTCGAACTGAAAAGCCAAGAACTGGACATGGGTATCCAGATGTGTCCTCACCAGAGCAGAGTAGAGCAGGAGGAGAACCTTCCTTGACCTGCTGGTCACACTCTTCTTAATGCTTTCCAGTAGATCTGCTAGAGCCTCTTCAGGTACATCAGGTTATTCCTCCCCAGGTGCAGGACCATACACTTGCCCTTGTACTTCATTTGGCTCCTCTCCACCCAACCCTCCAGCCTGTGTAGGTCATGTCATCACCTGAAGACCAGATACCTTAGGACCTGTTGAAAACAGATTCTTTAGCTCTGCAAGTCGTTTCTTTTCATTCACCAGATCCCTAGTCAGGGGTACTCTGATGTGCTCTCGTATTGTGTGTTTCTAGGACTTCATTTCAGCTGCGTGGAACTGGGGTTGTCAAAAGACAAAATGCCAAGAAACCAGAAAGGTTCAAAATGCTGTAGCCCATCTGCTAAATCACAGACTGTAATTTCACACTGAGAATCCTGCACTTGGTAATCACCGCTGGACTCGTGCCAAGAGCACACAGCTCTTGGGTTTGGGGGGGGATTGTGTTTGCTTTTTATTTATCTCTTGAGTAAACACCTCCTTAGCTATGTGAGTTACTACATGTTTCTAAGCCATTAACATATCTTTCCACTACCTTTGGTTTATTTTCTTTTGCTTTTTGCTCATCCGCACGTACAATTATCCAGCTAAAGAGACCAAGCCTTCTTCTAGTTATGATTAGAGGTAATTAAATTCACTTCTAACTGACCTACAGCACACCAAAACAAAGCTGGTTAAATGAGGTTAAACATGAATTTTCCACAACACCTTTAAACTATTGCTGACAAGATAGAGTAGTTTTACATCTTCCATTGACTTCTTAAGTGGGGGAAGGAAACCCAATGCAGGGAGTGTGGTAACAGTTACAGTTTGGAATAAGGATTGGTACCCAAGGGTGAGCAGCCAGTTCCCTGGCAGAAGAGCAGCAGAACTGGGAAATATCATGGTCTGGGAGCTGGCTGTGAGTTGCTCATCTGGTTTTACCCAAGCTGAGGTGGAAATAGAGAAGTATTTCCAACCACATCCCTGCTAGAGAAAATGACACTTGAGCAAGTGAGTGGTTTTTTGTTAGATTTAGGTCACAGGGCAAAACGCAGTTATAAGTATTTTTACCAGTGGGGTGTTTTTAATCCTTCAAAGCCCAGTCTAGAGGAAAAAAATGTCTGACAAATGTTGAGTAATTACCAACCTCAGTTCCTCACAGTAGTAGCATTTATACAGTAGAAGTTCACTGCACAAGGCAAGAACAGCAAACACAGGAAGGGAGCACAGGAAAGGGGAATAATAGACTTTTTGGTGAAGACATTACATCATCTGCTTTGCAGTGTATCTGTATTTCACAGCCAGAAATGTATCAGCCAGCTCCAAGATAAGGCACATGTTTATTTAGATAATAGATTTCATCATAATGTCAATATTTGTTGTATTAATGCTACAGTCCCTCTCAGTTAATACTCTACAGTCAATAGTATGTTATGTTCAAAGGGAAAAGATCTTCTGAAGGAATTGCTGGGTTCACAACATGGTTCACCCTTCTAGAGAGGCAGGCTCCTCCCAAAACCTGGTGTCTGCCAACTGCTGTCCTGATGAGCCCAAAATAAACACATTACTTCATGGGGGGCTGCTCACTGCACATTTGCTATGTGTTTATTGCACTACATGCTGTGAAGGGAAGCTCTTAAGTCTCCCCAACAGATGCATGTGTTTGCAGGACACAGTTATGAAGCTCATGAGCAGTGGGTGGGTTTGTCTCATTGTTTCTGCTGTCCATAATATTCACATAAATGACTTAGAGGATCCACAACTCATTGGTAACCCTTGATGTGGTGGGTTGCCCGTGTCTGCTGATAATACATTTGCCATTGCCTGGGGATGGTTTTGTGTCTGATAACTCACCAAACTGCTCCAAGGGAGTGACCTTCCCCTCTGTGAACCCTCAGTTTGCAGCTTCACTGTTCCCCAGCCTGGATCTTGCCACTGGTGCCACCAGAGTTCTTCCAGTCACACACGTCTGCACAAACCTGTCCTCCTCATGCAAGTAGAGTGGATCTCATGGTAACTATGGTGATCAAAGCTACTGCACATCATATTATCTGTCCTTCAGGTCTTGGCAAGAATCAGACCTTGATGAGCTGGCTTAGACTAAACTGTTCCCATATTTGTCCTGGAAGATGTGCCATGTGTGGCCCAGTGTGGCCATGACCATGCTGTGCAGAGAGCTCAGGACATGCAGAACAGGTCCCCCAACCACTATCCTCAGCAATGCACAGAACAAATGGAAGGGTTGTAACTCTCAGGAGAACAAAAGCTGATCATTTTCTGCCTAAATTGAGCAATTTCTTTCCAAAGTTCCATGACTCACCACCAAGCAGAAAATAATCCAGATGATTCTGTTTATTGTTACATTGGATCGTTTTCCTTATTTCAGAACTGTCCTTTATTTCAGGAAGTTTCCAAGTAATGCAAATGTCATTCAGCTTTATTCAGATAGACCATGTTTAAGTGCATAGGCTTGACAGAAAAGTGCTCCTTTCCGCCCCCAAATTCATTCTGAATCTGTATAAAACACTCTGTGAATAATGTTTTTATTAGTGTTACAGAATGCACCTCTCCCTCTACAGAATAGATGGTGCTGACAGCACAAAAGACGATAATGGGGAATGAAATTAAATCACTCTAAACAATGATGAGTATCTCTACATACTAGCATTCATACCCAGCTTAAAATTAGCTCTACTTGGATCATAGACTGCTACTGGATGCCATGTCAAAGAAACTATATAAGCAATGATAATTACCGTTTAAAAATAGTTTACAGTCTGCACTGGAAGATTTTGTGTGCTTTCTTCTTTTAATGTACAGCCCCATTCCCAGAATCTCCCCGGACCATGCAGACAGACCAACTGTCACCGCTGTCTATCAAGGCTGAACGCAATGAAGACAAACAATACAGGCTTTGTGGTTCAACTGAAGCAGCAGCCTCAAAAGTTTCCACTTCTCATCTGAAGAGCACTGTGGGAGCATTGTCTTCTCCCTCTCTGCAAAGAGAATGGAACAATTATGTTTCTGAAATTCCTCTGCAGTGGGTCTGAAAGACTGTTTATGTCCAGCTGGGGAGACAGGGAAAACTAAAAGCTGGGATTTCATGACAGCAGGTGGGGGCAGTTTCAGGGTATATACTTCAGTGACATAAAGCTCCTGATTCTTCTTTTTTAGGGTAAAGCCATCGCTGGAAGATTTACAAGCAACGGAGGAAATGGCGGTTTTTAACATGCAGTGTTGAATGCAGTGGTAAAATCATTAACGCAAAGCAAAGCTTTTCAACCGGCTTTCTGAATTAATCAGGTAATTTATTCTAATGTGCAGAGCACATCAGTCAACGAGAAAGGAAAATACACAAATCATGGGGAATTTTTTGCCATTTACTATCTTAGAGGCCCTACAAAGTGAAGTGCTGAGGACACAGCTCTCACAGGACTCGGGTGGGCTCAGGAGATAGACAGCAATCCCCCAATTTGTCCCTCCTCATAGCAACACTATTTCTTATTCATTAGCAACAGAGACAAACCAATAGCTGGTTTCATGCAGACACGTACTCGTGCTTCAGCACAGCTCTCAGCTGCTCAGGTTGCTCTGACTGATTCTATGACTTGGTCTAGGTGATCCTGCTGTGGCAGGGCGATTGGACTAGATGATCTTTCGAGGTCCCTTCCAATCTCTAATGATTCTATGAAAACCATTTAATTCTGTTTTACTAATAATCTCTTTTTTCCTGAGGTAATTTTAGCACTAACTACAGCTCAGCACACACCAAAAAATCCGTAAGTGCTTGGGTAGAAATGGTCACCTGGGGTTCCAATCACTTGTAGGAAGAGTCAAACCATCTCTAGAGAGTTACCACTCTTTTCTTTAAAGAGGAGGAAAGAGTAGAAGCCAGTGTCTACCTACAAGACAAGCTGTGCTGTGATTTCCTTGTGCTCCCTGGTTATCACGGGTCATCAAAGTCATCTAGCAGCAGGTTTCTAGCCAGGTTTCTAGCAGCAGGACCATTTGATGGCAAACCTGAAGAACTTTTTACCAGCTGCTTTCTAAGTCCTGCATAGGGCACCTGGTTTTAGCCACACTTAGATTCTAATAGCACAGATGATTCTCAGTTCTTCCCAGGCTTTGTATAAAAGTGAACCAAAAAAACCCTCCACAAATTATCCTCCATCCTTGGAAAACCTCTTGGTGTGTTTTTCAGTGGGCTACTGAAATAAGGGTAGAGATACCAATCCCCTTCCTAAAGTGAACAGACAAGTTCTTGGGACAGAAGGGATCAAGGAATCGGACTGTAAAATCTGAGTGAGGAAGGTCAAAAGAAGCCAAAATCTTTGTGTTCTTATGGTTCCATGTAAACAAATGAACACTGAGACAAGTGACACTTCCTCAATCTCAATCAGTGCTAAACTAATCAAGAAAACTGTTTTATACACTGCCATGAGTAGTATCTCTCTTCTTTCTTGGATAATCCCTAGTGTGATGTAAGGGTGATTGAGTATCTAATTACTCCTTAATTGAAGGCACATTTTGTCCATTTTTCACTAGTTCAAGCTTAATGCATTTAGTGCAAAAATCAGTCAGTGAAATGAAGTTGGATTTGGGCAGCAATTGTATTAATGGATTTCTTTTGGAAAGGAGCCTAATTATGAGCTGGCCTGAAAATTTCAGTCATGTTTGTTATAGAAACAACTAATATATTGTCTAACAAAGACTTGATTGCGTAAACTGGTTTTGTTATTCGTGCTTATCCTACAATACCCATAATATCAAAGTGCCCATGGTTTTAAAAAAAAACACCAGTGGGACCTGGACGGGCTGGAGAGTTGGGCAGGGAGAAATTTAATGAACAGTAACAAGGGTAAGTGTAGAGTCTTGCATCTGAGCAAGAACAACCCCAGAAATCACCATAGGTTGGAGACTGACCTTCTGGAGAGCAGTGTAGGAGACAGGGACCTGAGGGTCCTAGTGGCCAGCAGGATGACCATGAGCCAGCAATGTGCTCTTGTGGCCAAAAAGACCAACAGCATCCCGGGGTGGATCAGAAGGACGGTGGTTAGCAGATCAAGAGAGGTTCTCCTCCCCCTCTACTCTGCACTGGTGAGACCGCACTTGGAATACTGTGTCCAGTTCTGGACCTCTCAGTTCAAAAGTGACACAGATCTGCTAGAGAGAGTCCAGCACAGAGCCATGAAGATGATGAAGTCAGTAGAACACCTCCCTAATGAAGAAAGGCTGAGGGAGCTGGGTCTCTTTAGCTTGGAGAAACAGAGACTAAGGGGTGACTTCATTCATGTCTATAAATATGTGAAGAGTGGGTGTCAGGTGGATGGAGCCAGGCTCTGATCAGTGTCACCTAATGATAGGACAAGAGGCTATGGGTGCAAGCTGGAACATAGGAGGTTCCATATAAGTATCAGAAGGGACTTCTTCACAGTGAGAGTGATGGAGCACTGGAATGGGCTGACTGGGAGATTGTGGAGTCTCCTTCTCTGTAGATGTTTAAAGCCTGCTTGGATATGTTACTTTCTTCAGACTACTACATTGCTCACACCATATTTATTTTGTCCTTACCGAAGTCTTCTCCTTAATACTAAGTTGAACCAAAATATTTAAGAGTTTAATGAAAAAACCTGAAAGACACAGGTGGAAAAACCAGTTTAACACTAACTACACATCAGCACCATCCTATTATTTTCCTAAATCAAGGGCAGAGGCAATCGGCTACACTGGATCCAGGCATCTTAGCAGCACCTGCTGTGGCAGGGAGATTGGACTAGATGATCTTTCGAAGTCCCTTCCAATCCCTAGTGATTCTATGAGTCTATGATTCTAAAAACAGCACCTGGAAGTATGGTCAGGTGTGAATTCAGTGTCTCAGAAAAGAGAACAGACTGAAACACTTTGCATTCTATCCAGGAAAAGGTCACCATTTATTGAGTTCTGTTGGGCATTTAACACCGCCTAGCTAACTAAAGCATACATTTGTTTCCCTTGAGCTCTGGGAATGCATAAATATCTTTCTAAAATTACAGTGAGCTGAGCTCTGTAGCATTGCTCTGCCATAAACACAGTATTAGTTCTAAAACAGAATCACAGAACACCTTCAGCTGGAAGAGATGCTTAAGATCATCACAAGTCCAGTTCCTATAAGAATCCAGTTCATAAAGAAATTGATTACAACAGCACACTGTGGAGAGCAAAGAAAGGTCATGAAATTTGGGAGCCTCTGGCAGCATGAAGTATTTTATTTGAAGGTTAAGAAGAGGGTCTGATCCTTAGGCTGCCTTATGATTTTTTTACCTTTCAGATGGAAGCTCGGGAACCTGCTGCCCAGGCAGGGGGTTGAACTGCCATTCCTGGATGTGTTTAAAAGGCCTGGCCTGGACACAACATAAATTTTGAGACCAGTCTGTGTCTCTCAGATTGCCTGTGGCTACTAAATCCCTAAATGGTGGCACCTGTGTCAGAGGTACGTCACACTAGCCATAGAGTTTTGCTGCTGAGGAATCTGAATGCTCCAAAAGTTTTGGTACATTTCCAGTAAGTATCTGACTACAGAGTGTGGCTCAAAAGGTTTTAAAGCTTCTTGGTCCCTCATCCTATAGAGAGGAGCTCAAATGAAAGCACATTCTCAAGTGCTCTGAAGTAGCAATGGAGTGTTGGGCACTATGCACCAGCTCTTAACAACAAGAGAACAACATTTGGGTCTGGTGATAACCTGAAGTTTGAGTTTATTTCAAAAATTGAAACTTAACCATGTCCAACCAACCACTAAACACAGTATTAAACAACCATTAATCAACCAGCTATGGCATAAAACTTAAAATCATGGAGAGAAACAATGCCCTGTAAAAAATTACTTGCTGAGAAGCAGCATAAATACTGGTATTTCATCAAATATAGGAAACTGGTGATTGTATTTGTAAAGAACTGGTGTTGACAAGCTCTGTGACAGTATTTTTTTTGCTTTTCAAACCAGGAAAAAGAGAAAAATGGACACAGCAGCTTAAGGAATGCTGAAAGCTCACTCTGCTTCTATGCAACAGGAAAGGATAAAATCCCCAAGCACTACAGCTTCCGCAGAGCAATTAAACTGTGAACTACAAAGGCTACTAGAAAATTGAGAGTGAGGCACATTGTGACTGGTAACGTAGAAGAACTCCATTGAAACTCAAAGTTGGCTGTGCCCATTTCTGCTTGTCTGCTCTGACCTATCAATATCATGCAGTCTCTGCTCTGTCAGCTACACAGACTCTCTTCCTCCCACCCTAATTTACTCCTTCCTCTTCCCCAGAACCTAGCACAAGCTTGGTATTTTAATGATGTCACTTTTTTTTTTTTCCTCTAATCTTGAATGTGCAACCAAGAAAATGGTAATTACATTAAGAATTGGGTCTAATCCACATAATTTCTGCTATCATAATTTACACTACATTGGATGAACTTTCAGTGTCTGTGTTAAGGTTTAAATCGAGGACTGAAGAGCAGATGTTCTGAAGATTTGTGAGCATGCTAATTTAGTCAAAACTAATTGCTCTTTCTATTCCTGTGTATACAAAACTTAAGGAAACATGAAACTTCTCTGTCAGGAGTTCCTGCAGCCTTGACTAATCTCTTGTAAGGAAGGTAATCTCTGTGAAAGGAAAAAATGCTTCCTCTTGGATCACTGTGTAGGTGCCACCCTACAAACTGCTACCTCCCCACCTGCTACTGAGTCTTTGTAGCAAGTAAATGCTTCACCCTCTGTTGGAAGGTGTCCGGACAGCAGCGTCTTATCTGAGGATGTCTAAGGTATGTGTGAGAAACTAATGTTCCTCAGCAGCTTCCTCCTGGAGATAACTGTGTGAGGAAATCACTACAAAACAGGTAGGTTCATGTTCTTCCCTTTCTCCCTGTTTGCATAGAAGAAAGGTGATCTAAGCCCCACCATTTCTTTTTGCACTTTCTGGATAGCAAGGATATACTGCCAACTCTTGACTGGTTCAGTGCTATTCAAACTCACACATCCAAAACTAAGAAGAAGTGAATTCCTGAAAAATAATTCAGCCGTGTGTAGAGAGCCTAGTGACATTTCTACAGTGGGCTACACAGCGTCAGGAGTCACAGTTCTTCCTCTGTGCTTGAGCATAGCCCTACAGCCAGGACTTTAATTTTTGCATTAAAAATTCCATCATTTGGGAATTAAAACTGCAGTTTATTTTGTGAAGCATGGCCAAGATAAATCCTATTATTTAAAACAAATCTTTATAAGTTTTGACAAATGTAATAAAATTTCAAATGCAAAGGCAAAAGGGAAATTTTTACATTTCAATTCCAGCATTGTAAAGGAAACTATTTCATGCTTAAAATTCAAACTCAGCATGTCAAGTAATTTCACTGTTACAAACTTGAATTACCTGCACTGGCCTGAGGGCATTATTCACTCTCTGAGAAAAATTGTACTTTAATATTGCTGTGATTTTCCCGAGTCATTTTTATGCAGAAGCCAGGATGAATTTGAAACATCCATTTCAAGATTAAAGTGGTGACATGGGGTGACTGCAGAGAGCCATGTAATTGAGAATTTGGCTTAGGGATGTGGCCAAAATTAAATTGGGGAATGAGAAAACAGTATTAGGAAAAGGACCAATGTTTTGATTTCTTTGCTTGACTTCTGAGATGCAGATATTAAACAGGATTATAAAATACAAATAAACCCTCACTTGAGGAATATCCAGATGCATCCACTATGCTGAATGTTCATGCTAAATGGGAAGAGCATGAAATTGCTGGCCACTGTCCCAGCCCATTTAATTTCTGTCACATGTAGGAGGAAGGATGATGTTCCCACTCAGTTTTAAAAGATCCATTTTTGGAAGCGCTGAATTATCAGTCTCTTTTAGGGGTTATCTGCTGTTTGATCACTTGTTAATTTCATAGGTAGTTGAGGACAGCACCAAGAACACATTCTGAGGAGGCTTCATTCCAAAACAGAGCCTGATACAAGCTAAGAAGTTCCATCATAGACCTAGACAGGGCAAGAATTTAATGTTCAAAAAAGATGTCCTTACAAAAAGTGTTTTTCAAAAACCTCTAATCAGTGTGCTTCCAGGTGGAACTCCGAACAAACTGGTTCTCTTCTGAACATTTGTGTGAAGGTGTAGCCACTTCATTACACAATCAACCACAAATCTTTACTAATATCCAGGTACCTTGCTGTCTTGACAGCAAATTTTCTTTAACTGTCAAATAATCTGTTTTACTAGATTTTTCATTACAGTAAGACATTGATTAAGTATATGATGAGGTTTAGGAGTAACTTCTGAGCACGGAGGGAATTCATTTCGTAACCGATAACGACTTGGGGAAAATGACATGCTGCTTTTTGACAACTGAAGTGGACATAATGCAAGTTCACGTGTGTGTTAGCTATTAGGCACTGAAACCAGCATGACCAGTCTTCTAAAAGCAAGGTAAGATAAACAGTGCCCCTCAGTAACTGGGAAAATCTACCACATAACCTAGGTATACTATGCTGATGCTCACGGCTACAAGTAACTATGATCTGGAACGGGCTGTCCAGGGTTATGGAGTTTCCTTCTCCGGAGACGCTTAAAACCCGCCTGGACATGTTCCTGTGCAACTTGGTCTAGGTGATCCTGCTGTGGCAGGGGGATTGGACTAGATGATCTTTCAAGGTCCCTTCCAATCCCTAATGATTCTATGAATCTGTGAATGTAAGTGTGCATGATCCACTGTCTACTCAAGTTAATGCTAATATTTAAATTCAGTAAATCATGTGGAATCTAAGAATAACCAAACTATTCCAGCCACTGAAGAAACAAATAGTAACCATGCTACTACACCACAGGATAAAATAAAATTAGCAGAGTCAAAATTTACAACTGTAACAATAGCTCATAACATCTGAAATGAACTCAATTTACTTTCTTCTTCCGTTGAATCTTCCTTATGAAAATTATTTCAGTTTTCCTGCTAAGATTTTTCTTACCTGAATAAAGATCTATTTTCCTTGTCCTTCTGCTACTGAAATGCAGCCCTGATGACTCTGTCGCTAAGTGGCTGAGTTGGTCTGAAATTATCTCCTAGGATTCCATCGCAGCCCTCTAAAAGTTCAGCACCTTTAACGTGTGTCCTCAGTCTCCGAAATTCCTCTATCTGAAAGGCAGAAAAGCAGACATGAAGAAGCTGAGATACATTCTTCACTATGGGACTAATGACCAAAGTCAGCCCTGAACAGCCACTTCTGTGACTTTGAAACTTGGGAGTGTTCAGGTACCATATACTACGGTTAATACGAATTATTACAAACATTTTTTAAACAATTTCTCTCCTTTAGGAGGTCCGGGTTGTGAATGAGTCAGACAAAAGGACGAGAGACCTTGCCAAAACCAATCAACTCTAATAATGACCACAGCAGAACGACAGCTCCTTGCCATCCTCATTTAAAATCCTCACTCTGAGTGGCTCAAAGTATTTTGTGAACCGCAAAGCACAGTATTCACATGCATCCCTTTTTTTTCATATATAGTGCAAAGAATCGTGAGGTCTTTTTTGATTACTCCCTGCTCTTTACTGGGAGGAAGTTTCCAATTTTCTCCCATTGTATTTCAGCACTGCACATGCATGGGCAAGATGTCTCACAAAAGGCATCAGAGTGACTCCTTCTGGGCTAGCAAATCCCTGGTCGAATTTTACTGTCTACAAATACCTTCAGGAGAAACGGAAAAAGGTTCTTTGCTCTGCAGTGGTCTTTTATGCCTAAATAGTTACTTCTCTGTTGCATCACAATAAGCACAAATCAAAATTCATAGATGTGACCATGAACTAGAAGTGCAGTTTTGTTCTTTTTTCCCCCTCATGGCCCACAGTTCGTTAAGCTACTCAACACTGCTACGTTAATTACAGAAAATGAGAACATGAATGAGTATATAGTCCACAATATATTATCTAGGTCCATCAGAGGAAGGCAAGAAAACCTGTTCCAGATCAGACTGTGTTGTAATTTTTAAGTAACAGTTATGAACACACAGAAGTTGATTATTTTACAGCCTGGAAAATGGAAAAAGAAGGCCTTGAATTTGCCTCCTACCAGCTACATCCACAGAAGCTACTAGTACTTGTATAAATCTCTCTCTTGAAGTTTCATAAGCTGCATTCATTAGTATCTCACAGAAGAAAGTTTGACAAGTTAACAACACATGCAAAAATAATGTATTTAAATCCATGAAAATGCATTTGCACTGAAATCTGCTTTAATACCACAGACAGGCTTAATAAAATTAAGTGCCTTTACCAGATAATTCAGGATGGTATGTGCCATACTACATAGCCTCTTATTTTCCATAGACAAAAACCTTTGCATTTATAGTCTAATAAATGGAATCTCTCATAGACACTCATGTCTACATGCATAAAAGAGGGCAGACACTTAAGTGTAGTCAAAATTGCAATTACAAGTTAAAAAGTTGGGTGTCGAGTCCATAGCAAAATATTCTGGCACTGCCTAAACCTTATCTGTGGCAGCACTCTCAATTCCTACTGACTTTAGAATCCCAGAATCACCATCACTTACTCATCCCCATATTTTCAGTTGACATCAAATAGTATCTAATTGAAGCACTATCTGATGCAAGTAAAATCTTTATCCCATGATAGATCTTTATACTTCTGATTATGTCCTCTGACTTATTGATGTATCTTACCTGGTCAGTTAGCTGCCTAGTCACAGAACGCACTGACTTTAAAAGCTATTAAATGCAAACAGAGTTTTGTTCCCTTTTACTCAGTAGTAAAGCAGTTTTCACCTTCTCATGAGCAAATAATTAGACCTACATTCAGCATTCATATAAAAAGAAGCACTGCCAAATCGTTATAATTGTTAAAATATTGTGCTGGGATCACTAGCAGAATTTTAGATTACTAAAGCTGAAATTATTTCAATGTCAATTTATTTTCCTTTATACCATTTTCTCCCTTCTGTTTGCAAATGCTTCAGAGCAGGCAACGAAAACCACTCATTCCAGCTTCAGGGTTTCTAGGTAGTTTCACTTAAATTAAACCCACATCTCTCCAGCTGGGATTCATAGACAGTGGGAAAATATTCATCAGGAATTTTCCTTGTTTTTACTGGGATTATTTGTAGGCAGATTTGAAATATTTTCTAGTGAAAGGTTTACACGCCTCTTAGATAAAATGTAAAATAAAGAAACCACTTTAAAATACGTGTGTGAAAGCAAATTTAAGTAAGTAGTTTCTATTTGACATTATAAAGGAGAGTTCCAGCAAGATAAGTTAAATATAGTTCAAGTCAATACAGCTAGCCCTGTACTACGCTAACATTTTTCATTCTCCAGCACATAGCGTCTCCCCGTGCTTTTTTTTGTTCCTTTAACATCAAAAAGCAGTGATATTTGAAAGCTAACAATTACAAAGAATTGGATTTCTTTTGACCATTGACTTCTTTCTTTCTTCTTCTTCTTTCACTTAAATAAGGTATTATTTTAAATGCAGATGATGAATGATAACAAGCCTTTTCAATCTCTGACCTTTGCGTTGCTTGCAGTGACTCAAAAGGCCTAACCTTTACTTGAAAAGCCATGTACTGATCTAATGGGATCTTCAAGGAGAGCAGATAGAATGACCTGATATCTACATTTGCACGCTATAACCTTTAACTTATGACCATACTCCAAGGTCACTTGAAGCGCAGTTGTTACCTGCACTTGGGACACGGTCAAAGGATAGCGAAATAATATCCAGGTGACACCTTCGCTGCAGGGCGGAATGGTCAGGGAGCCCTCGTACACCCAGTAGTCACGCAGAAGAGGATCTGAAAGGAAAAGGAACATGGAATTGTAACGACGCTAAAGAAGATAATTATGCCTTTCAATCACGACAGTTTATGATAGCCATAGGCTTGCTCATATGATGAGGTTAGTAGGCAGTAAACTGTAAATTTACACTCTGCCAAGCACTGTCAACTGCTTTTTCATGTGAATGTACATGAGCTTGTTGTCATGCAGTAAATTCTCCCTGAAGCTGAGTATTTTTAAAATTAAAATGACACTTTACAGATGCAAAACAGAACAAGTACACAGCTCCTTAAACGAACATAGCAAACAAATAATATGTGAAAAAACTCCTGTTAGTTTCAAAAGCTACAAGGAACATCCCATTGTGAGGGCATGGAGGCTCTGGTGATCACATTTTAAGTCAGTTTGATGTTTAGGTTGGGTCTTGAGGATGAATTGATTTAATTTCTTAGAATAATTCAGTGAAAACAGCTTACGTCAGACGTTTCAGCTCAACATTCTTGTGACACATTTGATGAGATACACTGGTGCCTGCTAACCCCAGTACAATGTTTTGTCCCAATTGAGTTTTAATTCTACATACACTGATTGTAATTATTTTAATTTTAATTCCTCAGAGGTTCAAGTCACTTTGTGAGACACCCCGGGCTTTTCTTTGCTGCTGTAGGCCATACTCACAAATTACCCTCGACACAGCTTAAGTAGTATGGACAGAATAAAAGTGCCTGACTGTAAAAGAGGGGACATGAAACAAACCTAGAGATGAACTGGAGACAATAGGTGGTTCATCAAGGCATGGAGGAAGAGGATAGAGGAAGGGAATGAAAACAAACTTGCCTGGCTGACCTAACCTCTTACTGCTATTTCACTACTAGTTCTGAAGAGTACCAGCATAATTAAATCTTGCTCATGAAGCCTCGTGATTGTCAGTGAATGGGTTTTGGTTTGTTGGTGTACTTTTCTTTCTCAGTTAGGGAATTACAAATCCATGGAGCCAAGTTGCATTATCAAACACTCAAAAGTTAAGAACTGCAAGAATTAACTCAGCCTATGCTGTGCATGCACTGTGACACCACCTTGTTACATGACCATGTGTGTCTCTTCTAAAGAACCTGACATTATGTACTTCCCAGGATGCATTATTTACTTTGTTAGAAGGACCACATTCTCTTATTTTTTGTATTTCTACTGCACTCATTTCTTCAGTGTCTGAGTGCTTCACAAACATCCACTAATCAATCCTTCCAGCACCCCAGTGTGGTGAGAAAAGAGAGTTACCACCACACTCTAAAGCTGGGGAACTGAGGCACACAGGAGCTAAGGTTCGTTGGCGGTGTTCAATACAAGATGCTTAGAACCTGATTTCTGAGAGTAGTTAACTTTCTATAGCACTTAATGCAGTCAGAGCACTGCTCCCATTGACTTCAGCTGGAGGTGTAAGCACTCAGCACTTCTGCAAATCAGACCCCTTGATCTCAAGACGGGCACCTAGAAAATGAGGAACACACAGTTAGAGATGACTTATGAAAACTTTGGGTTATGAGACTTGATCAGCATCAAAGTGGAACTGGGAGGCAGGGGTCCTGTAAAAAAATAACCTACAGTCACGCAGTTAAAAGGTGTTTAGTAACGCAAATGCATGAAGGGGCACAGGCAGCCTTAATTCCTGCAATTCCTAATTGCTGAGCACTTGAGTTTGCAACCTAAACAACACACTTCCAATATAATTAATACAGCTTAATGTACACCTGGATTATTCTGGAAAATTTAAATTCTTGCCACAACAACATGGAATTTAGCTCAGTAGGATTCCCTGCAGAAACTTTTGTCTTGGAGAAATGTACTTTTAAATTTGGAGTTTTTTTTCAAGACAAGGTAGAGGAAATTATTGTTTCTTTCTGTTAGCCTTTAACTTACTTTCAGCTCTGAAAATTCCAATTTGCCTTGCATTGCCTGGCATTGTCTTTTGAAGCTGCAAAAAAAGCTGCCAGCAGTGCATGGACTCCAGAATTAAATCCCACGAAGGTGCAGATTCAAGGTCCAAAAGGACTGCTTCCCTATCCACGTTAGCACCATGAAACACTACCACCTCATGGGACACACTCTTGGGTTTATAGCTTTATTGTCTCAGCCTCTGCAACCAGCTACAAATCCACACATGCAAAAGTAAGCAAAGGCACCTACCTGGCAATAAAGAGTTGGGATTAAAACAGGGGATTGTTTTGGACTTTCCCTGAAAAAATGAATACAAATCAATCTCATTTCTATATTCTTGTTAAAATTATGAAAAGTGGAGAGGTAAAACACAGTGTGCTCTTACAACACCCAGCCTTGAATTCCTGTGTGAAGTAACCTCATCATTAGCTACCATTTAATCATCACTGCATTTGTCCTTGCAGCTGCAAATATAATTTTCTTTAATTCTATTTTTGATTTAACTTCTAAGGTTATATCAGCAATTTGTTAACTTACTGCCTTTAGTACCTGGGCTCCTTCCTGGTCCCAGCCTTGACATTCTCTTCATGAAATTCAGGAGTTCCATACTTAATGAGTTTAAAAAACCAGGGCCAAGCTACACATTTCCTCGATCGACGCGTACACCTTAAAATCATTGTTTTTATGTACTTCATGCAGGACAATTTCCTATATACCAAATGCGTGTTTGCTGACCCTCTGAACGTCATTTGTATAACACACAGATTCAAAGAACATTAGGGATTGGAAGGGACCTCGAAAGATCATCTAGTCTAATCCCCCTGCCACAGCAGGATCACCTAGATCAAATCACTCACAATGATGAGACCTTTCATGATCTTTCACTACTTGGGTGACCTTTCAGCAGCGAAACTACAGAGTTCCATATGCTATTGCTTTCTCTGGCACCTTCATAAATGATGAGTTTGTAACATGAAACATCATCACTGAAGTTTGCAGGTAGTGCTGCAGTGCCTGCATTCACGTCTATTCCATAACCATTGTTGAAATGGGAGTATTTGCAGTCAGTTACCAGGAAAGCAGATCAATCTGCCTGGCCACCAGAAAAGGCAGTAAATACAAAGAGTGTTTGTTACCTGAAGATGGCAAAATGCTGAGGTTCTGATGCAGGCCACCAAACGGTGGCTTTCACACCTGGTTTTACTACAGACACTTCTGAAACCCTTCCCTTGGCTTGACACAGATCCTTGGCTCCTTTACCCTCTCTCTGGTCAGGAAAGGAAGTGTTTCTTCAGACAATGCCTTACCTTGTACTGGATGTCCTGGAGAATTTCAGTTACAGCCTTAAGGCCCACATGTTCTTTTCCTATCTGAAACATGAGTGAGGATGAGTTTTGGTATTTTGCTATTTCAGAAACTGTGAGGCAAGACAGAGATCAACCAGAACTGGAAGTCCTGTCATTGATTTTGGTTAAGTTACACAAGCTTGTGTTAACCAAATGTACTGATACATGGCAACACTAAGCAATTAGATCATGATAAAGCCACCAGCCAAGAGTAAACAAAGTGTAAACAACTTGAAAACAGAGACAGAAAATCAGAGAACAGGAGAAAAAGTCACAGTTAAGTCTGGTAAGTTTTGACTAATTCTATACTTTGGTGAGTGATAGGATAAGGAGAAATGGCCTTAAGCTGCACCAGGAGAGGTTCAGGTTGGATGTTCAGAGGACCTGCTTTACTGAAAGGGTTGCCAGGCATTAGAACAGCCCACCCAAGGAGGTGATGGAGTCACTACTCCTGGAGGTATTTAAAAGAAGGGTCGACGTTGTATTGTAGAACATGGTTTAGTGGTGATGATAGAGCTAGGAAAAGGTTGGACTCAATGATCTTGAAGGTCTCTTCCAGACAAAACTTTCTATGATTCTATACAATTTGTTTGCTTCTCATTTCTCTTGGAATACAATGGCACAGAAATCACTGCAAGGTAACAACTGAATGTCAACAACAGGAACACACTTATTTCTAGGAAGTTAAGAGGATTTTCTTTTGTTTCAGGATGAGATTTCAGTTTTAAGCCTTTAAGTGCATAACAGATATTGAAATAACTTTCAAGATGATGCTTCTAAATCAGTAATCACTAACAGCTGTCACTCAAATCAGTGAAAGTATTTTCACTCACATGAAAATATGTTTGAGAACTAGAGAGCAGAACTACTATGTTTCCAGGTGTTTAACAGGAAAAAATGGTCACTGAATTTCCTTTCCTTTTTCCTTTAATAAACAGCACAAATACTTGGTGAACTATAATTGCAGGATGCCTTTCTTGGCTAATAATAAAAGCCCTTGGAATGCTTAAAAACTTTGATGAAGGTGAGACACCAGAAATGGAAAATGTATCATTGAAGTTTCAGATTTATTTAGGAACTTATATATAACTTCCTAACTAACTCGAAGGTTACCTGTGCTGGAATTAGAAGGTGACTTACATAAGCAATTATCACACAACCCTCTAGGATACAAAACTGAAGACTTTCTGTCTTCCATTTTTAGCAGTTCTCTGTGAGTGTTTGAGCTGTAACCAATGTACTTTTCAATTCAAACAGAGGTAAAGCTCAAAGGCACTCATAAACTCATCATGAAATATGACAAATTAATAATATTGCTGTGAAAGGAAACCCATTTGATCTCAGCATGAACTCTCAAGCTCTCCCTCCAAACCCACTTAAATAAAACAGTTTGCCATTTCTCATGAGGAGGTTGAGATTCTGGTCCTTGAGGACTACACATCTTCTTTATAGGGTACAGCCCTTCAAAAACCGTCAGCAGCAATTAGATGATGGGGCTAACTTCCCAGCTTGTATTACACCTTCTCCCCTAGAAACTTTAAAGCTTTTCTGATGGTCTGTGGCAATACTTGTGACACAGTCTGGGGTCTCTGAAGGAGTAGTATGACACCACCTCACATTTGTTCTGTGTGAGGAAACATGCTTGTCCCTGTGTTCAGACTAGCACCACCCTACTACCAGTTTTTGACTGTGCCAATGGGCTTGCGGCCATTTTTTCATGTCTTTCCTCCTCTGCCCTGTGCAATTCCTTGATCTGCAAATGGTAGACCTGGCCAGGAAGGGGAAAAAACCTCATTATAGCGAAGGACTGTACCTCCCAACAGCACTCATTCTCACCCAGAGAAATGGAGATTGGATGTCTGCTCCAGCTACATAGAGATGGCCAGCGATACATTATTCTTTCTCTAACAAACCCTGTTCCAAAATATTGTTTAAAAGACAATCCTTATTTAGCACAGAAATCATCAAAAATGAAAGAAAATGGAAAGGAACTCATTCTCCTTAGACAAATGACAGCACATGGTAACAGGTACAATACAGACAACTTACCTGCACAAACAAAGCAATAATAGCAATGCCGTGCTTCTTCCCTACCGCTTCATCAATGCTGCTGTACAGTGTGGAGTTCCAGTGCATGAGATGAAGCTAAACAAAGCAAAGAGGCCAACAGAGAAATAGGTCTCAGAATTTTAAAAATCATGAGCACTTCTTATCATTTAGCACAAGTTCAGTACATGCCTGTGGCTGGACATACGGATTCCCATCATAGAATCACAGAATCGTTTAGGTTGGAAAAGACCTTCAAGAACATCAAGTCCAATCATTAACCCAGCTGCCCCAAGCCCACCACTAAACCATGTCCCTGAATTTCAGATCTACACAACTTTTAAACACCTCCAGGTATGGCAATTCAGCCCCCTCCTGGGTAGCCTGTTCCAAGGCCTGGTGACCCTTTCCGTGAAGATTTTCCTAATGTCTAACCTAAACCTCCCCTGGAACAACCTGAGGCCATGTCCTGTTGTCCACAAAAAAAAGCGTTGAAAGAGAAAGTGATGTATAGCAGTTACCAAATCTCTACCACAAAGGTGTGAATCACTGCGTTGTGTTTTCCAAGCTGAGCCAGGCATTTGCATCAGGTCTCCACTAGAGAGTCCCGCAAACCTCCCCAAAGCCCTGATGCTAAGAAGGAAACACTAAAGAAAAAGGTTGGTGTGGCTGGAGTCGGGCTGGCAATGTCCCTGGTGCGTGGCACCATGCCCCGGTGCATTGGCAATATCAAAGCAGGCTTGTCCTCTGGTGGCTGGAACAATAGAGGCAGGGTTGATCGCCAAATGCAAAGGGACCATGACTTTGACTGTGTCAACAGCGGCAGTCAGCATGTTACGCTCCTTTGGAGGTGAAGGCTAATCTGACATTTGTCCGCATCCTGACAACAGTCAGTTGGGTTTTTCTTCAGAAGATTGGAAAGGAAAATGCTGACCCTCAGCAAGAAGAAAGGGAGCGAGCACTTCAGAGACTCCCAGCAATGACCACAGTTGTCTCAGGCAACAGGCTCATAACTGCAGAAACTTTCCCAAAATAAGTCTATAAACCAACTAGAAAAATGACACCCATACCTCTGTGTAATGCCCTAAAACATCAAAAACTCTTATTAATATTTATGGGAATCAGAACCTTCAGTTCTACACCACTTTAACTCAGCTTTATCACAAGTGTGTACTGACACAGGGTGCCAGTCTCCATTATGAACATAACTATGGGTTTTTTTAATGCAAATAATCAGCTGAAGTCTGTTGGAATCTTTCCAGTCAGTGGCTTGCATTCCCATAACACACAAGCTGCACAGGTCAGCAAGGCAGAAGAGCCTCTGCTCACCATCTAGCTCACGTTTTGAGTCTTGCTAGTTAGGTTCTGTATAACCAAAATGAGTCAGCTCTGCCGACTGACTCTGTGAGCCAGACAGTGTATTTTCATAAAATAATCAGAAAGGTGTGAGAAAATCCCTCGCATGGAAAAACTATATTTTTCTCTTGGATAAAAAATATAACTTAGAGCCTGTAAATTGAGGAATTGTAGCAACTTCCTTAAAATCAGATAAACTGAAAACTCATAAAGGCAAATGGTAATAAAGTGCTGATAAAGTGATTTGTTCTGTGAACAGCTGAAGAAACTCTCTTTCACAGGAAGGATTAAGAAATTATTCCAGGTAGCAAAGCAATTCTGAGACTACTCCATTTTCACCCAGTCCCCACTCAACCAAAGCACTATTGATCACAGTCCTAATGCCTTTATTTAGAAAAAGTACTAACAAGGGGCCTGTACCAAAAGGAAGTTTCCTCAAACCTGACTAAGGACCTGTGATTCTGGTTTTAAAAAATCTATAAACAAATGAAAACTTCACACTTCAACCTATTTCTTTATCTCAGAAATACCTTTTATGTCTACAAAAAAGGCCTGGGATGGTAGACTTTTACACAGAATCAAAGTCCATGGGATGACAGGTTCTGGCAGGACTCAGTGTCACCGTGTATGACCTAGCACACTGATCAGTTCTAGAAGTCCATTTTCCTCACCAAAAAACAGTTACATTTTTCCCCGTCTGCAGCACTGAGTGCTCTAAGGAAATCTGCAGGGTCCTAAGCTCACTGAGAACAAACATGATCTTTCAAGCTCCGCTGCTGACCCTACTTTATTCCCAGCTCACACATAAAAACATATAATGACAGGATAATTTATGTTGGAAATGCCCTCTGAAGTTCAACTGCCTGCCTCCTTTCCCCACTCACAGCAGCACCAACTTCAAAGCTGGTTCCTAATTCAAAGTCAGAGCAGGTTGCTCAGGGCCTTGTCTGACTACAGTTTGCATATCCCCAGTGATGGAGATCCTACCACCTCTCTGGGTAACCTCTTCTGTATCTGACCTCCCCCATAGTGAAGAATTTTTTCTTCTTGTACCGAATCTTGTTGCAGCCTGCACCCTTTGCCTCTGAGAGGGTCAGGAATCCAGGCATGAATTGCCCATGACCTCTCATTTGCCTCCTGAATAACTACATTTCCCTTAAGCTTACTCACACCTAAGCTTAGCTTACGCAGCTCCTGCAATGTCAGGAAAGCTGCTGCTAGCTCTGTCCCTTACTGTGACATCCTAGTTTGAGTCTGTCACCTCAATGCCATAACCAAACTGAGACAGGCTCATCCCTTGTAGGAAAATTCACTCTGAAATAAATCACAGATAATCTTTTGTTATGACATACTTGAGTAATGGTAAGGGAAGAAGAAGGACTCTGCCCCAACAGAGTCTCTTTCTACACACTTCTATGATCTTAATGTTACACATGCATCATAAATTTGCACAACTTGGAACTATCTTCTACCATAAAAAGAAGCCATATATAGTATGAGTGCTTCCTTTATGAACACTTACTGCTAAATGACTGAAAATCCCTAATTTGTTATTGGGATCCCTAAAAAACTCTGATCAATATGCAGTGATTTCACTGGTTAAGCCAGGCAGTGCAAAACCAAGCACCAAGACAGCATCCCACCGGAGTCTAGGGCAGTGATGTAGGTCCCGCCTCAACCTAGCTGACAATCGTAGCCATATTGTAAGAGTTTGCAACACGAGGGATTCTTCTGCCCAGTGGACTCCTCTTCACACTCCATGCACAGGAGAGGATCACCACTTGAAAATAATTCTACTTCAGATCTGCATGTTAACCTGCTAGAACATCAGACTGTGACACCACTGTCACTAGACTGGCTTCAGTCTATGCTGCTCACTCACTTTTTCCACTCTCTTTCCATTCTCTTACCCTTTACTAAGATGTTAATTATTAGAAAAGCTCCTCACCTCAATGTATGCTGCATCAGGTGTAAATTAATCTTTTGGAAAGGTTTGTCCCTTAGTCAGAACTAGGTACTACAGCTCTTTCCTGTTTGCTGGGCAGCTATCAATCACAAGCTCCAGCAAAGTCTGCTAAGTCTAGTAACATCATAGGACAAGAAGGCATCTTAGGATCAGAGAAATGTCATTGCTTTTGTACCTTTCCCCACTCTTATTTCAATTCATATAGCCTGCACCTTAAAAGTTTGGGGCACCTCAGCACAAGAAAGACATTGAAGTGCTGGAGAGGGACAAAATGTGGAAAATGTGTGTCTTGCTATTATACAAGTGCACAAGAATTAATGAGCTGATACTTGACTTGGCATTGAATTGTTTCAGGAAGCAATTGAGTAAGCTGCTGGCAGTGACCATAACATACAGTAATTAAATTCCAAATCCTCACAAAGGGACCAAACTAAGGATATGACCAGGGCACACACACAGCTTCAAGAAAAAGTGATTTAAAAAACCAGAAAGTTAGTTATTAACAGCCTGAAGGAGAGGTTTAGGAAATTCAAGTTAATGGAAATGATACAGAGGCCATTTGCAAATGTCTTAGAAGAAGCAGGAGTGCGTGTACATGTACGCCACACCATGAAAAAACCCACAAAAACAACCATAAAGTAACAAGACCTGAAGAGTGTAACATTACAGTTCAGTCAAGTTAAATATACTTCCTTTGAAAATGTAAATACAAATAGAAATAAAGTACTAGACTGTGAACTTTGGGCAAAATCAAGAAGAAGATGAGGACAAGGAAGTACCAAGGGAGCTGGATCATTAATCACTGTACTTGGTTTGTGCTTGTAGGCTTGAATTTTTCAGTGCTTCTTTTGGGGATAGGTGCCAAAACTGACTTTCAGTAGAAATTAAATCTTCTTTAGAATTTCTTACCTAGATCACTGTCATAAAAGAAAATGACACAAAGGGAACTCTGTGCCTTTGAAATGTGTAATCTAAAACCAGAGAAATGAAGTGCAAGCAAAGTTGGCGCAGATAACAAAGTATCTTGGAGATACTATTTGAAGAAGTTTGTGGTCACAGCATGAGGTACTACATGTCTTGGGCCCAAAGCTAATGTCACATCTAAAACATCGAATATTAAAGAGGGATCTGTGTTCCCTTTGAACAGCCTAATCACATGCAGTAGCCTCATTTAATTTGAGACAAAGGACTACTGTCCCATTGAAAAAACCAAAACTACCAGCAGGAGGTACTAACATATACAGAAAAGACTCAAAAGAGTACAACAAGCTAAGAAAAGTAATGGGAACCACCCAAATTTCAACTGTGCTTTCGCTATTCTGGCAAAAGCCAAAAGGTAAAAGAATACCCCCACCTTGCTGAAAAAAGGAAAATCAAATCAAATCTTATGTTCCTCTTCCAACCAGAGATGGGCTAGCCCTTCATTTCCACACCATACAAGGCGAGGAAGGGGACATAGGGAGGGTGACATAAAGCCAAACCCCACTGCAGTTTACTCGGCACTCACCAGGAGACACGACGTAGGCATAAACCATCTTCACAATTAATACAACCACACCACCACTGTCTTACATCTCTGAAGTTTCTGAGAAGGACCCCAACCTGTAGAAAGCTTTGCAAACCCCACCTAAACGCCTTCATTCTACTGGCATGCATAGATGATAAGGAAACCAGAATGATTTAAAAAGTTAACATTTTTCTACCTGTGGTGGAAGTATAGAGGCAAAAAAAGGAATTAAAATGGTCAAACACTCTTGTTTCTAGATCACTGACTTTCAGCATCAACCTAATCAGTAAGAAAATGAAAAGAGTCACTACAATCAGATTCACAGGTCAGGCCCTTCACTGAGCCAAGTTTCTACTCAGCGCATTAAGCAAGGAGCCCCATTGTGCAGGTTATTGTTCCCTGATGTCATGTCTGGCCCCAATAAACATGTAGGCTGAGGTGCCCTGGCTCTGCCCTCACCTGTGCTAACAGGAACAGATCAACAGACAAGGTTTTTGCTTGAAGGCCTGGAAGGTAACAGCAAGGATTTTAGTGCAGGACACTCCGGCCTGCCTTGACACTGGATTCTTGCCAACCAGAGTGGATCTTCATGTGCATCTCCCCAGTTCAAAAGAGTCAAGCTCAGGAAAAAGACTGGCCCTCAATGAAAAGCTGATGGCTCTAGCAACATCAGACTGGCGCTGTCATCAAGAAGACAGAAAACACAAAGTGCAAGGAGTTAAGTATTAAATACTGGACATGTTAGTCACACAACTAAGCATTTAGCATAAGTTTGTCCAGTTCCACAAAGTTTTGGCTGCAAGCTGTTGTATTGGATTTAAAACCAGACTTTTGGTATGTAGGAGGATTGGGTTGTTACAGATAGGGTAGTATGGTTAGGTCAAGGTTGGACTTGATGATTTTGAAGGTCTTTTCTGATCTGAGCAATTCTATGAAATCCATTAATTTAAAACACCAATCAATTTTGAACAATAGATTCTCTAATGAAGGCAGAAGAAGAAGAAACAATCCTTACCCACTAATTTCCTAAGTTTTATTAATAACTGATTTTGATCCCCCAGTTCTCTAAAGTTCTCTCTAAAGAGCTGAGGAACTACAGCTGCCATAATCTTGAAATTCTCCAGTAGGCAGTCAATCTTCCAAGCTACACTCCTCTAGGAAACTCAGTCAGGCTTTTTTCTGTTGTTTTGGCTCAGCTTCCATTGCTTATGTGCATATATGTATTATATATAGACATATAATATATAAATAATGAACTTTGTTATGCATCTACAACATTGTTCTCTTGAATTAATTAATGTTGTTAATTAATTACGATTAAGTAATCGTGATAATACTTCTCTTCCACAGTTCTATACACTCCCCAGATGTTGTTAAACTTAAAACTGTTCCCCAGTCCAGTTCCTTAAGCGGCACAGCAAGAAGGCATGAATTAATGAGACCAGGGCATCAGACAATTCTGTGGTTAAATCAGGATTTATCAACTGAGTTGGGTATTTCAGTGTCTGAAAGTGGTACTAGAATTCAGGCATCTAGGAATAATGACTCAGTCCTCAGTTCTAGAAAAAGGCATCATGTGTGACCCCAGCCAAACTCCTTAATTCATCCCTCTGAACTTGTTTTCTACCAGTTCATTGCCAGTAGAAGAATCTCACTCATGCTGCTGTTTTGAGGATTACACTGTGCTCATGAAGCATCTAGGCATGACAGCAAACAACTGTGGAAGCCTCCAAAAAAGTCTTCAACTCTTAGATCATCTACAAGTTTCATCCTTTGGCTCATAAAAGCCATGAATGCACCATTAATACAAACAACACAAACTAAGGGAACTTCTTTCCTAGCTTCTTCTACAAATGACAGGTCTTAGACAGGAAAACAGAGGTTAGGACAAAGTGCCAAGGAAAATCAGACAGGAAACCCAAAGCACCAGAAACTGAATCTAGATGCGATCAGAGTGCCGGGGAAGATCATGGCAGAAATTAGAAAATCAAGTCCAGCTGAAGAAAATCACATCAAGGGCACACAGCCCAAGTGTGAGCAGCCATCTTGTTGTGCTCAAACTTGGGTTTAAATCCTTTTCAGAACCATAAAATCAGATACTTGTTTAGATTGGAAAAGGCTTTCAAGATCATTGAGTCCAACCATTAACCCAGCTGTCTCAAGCTCACGTTAAACCCTGTCCCTAAGCTCCTGATCTACTTGACTTTTAAACATCTCCAGGGATGGCAATTCAACCTCCTCCTTGGGCAGCCTGTTCCAAGGCTCGATGACCTTTTCAGTTATGAGCTTTTTCTTAACATCTAACCTAAAGTTCCCATGGTACAACCTAAGGCCATTTCCTCTTGTCCTATCACTTGTGAGAAGAGACCATCACCTCTCTCTCTCCAGCTTCCTTCAGGATAGCAGTAATGTCTTCCCTCAGCCTCCTTTTCTTCAGATTAAATAGCCCCCAAAGTCCCATCTTGTAAGAGACTACACTTCTCCCCAGGCAAAGAGAAAACACATTTAACCAGCTTGGTAGAGCTGGGAATGGGGTATTCAATATGGGACATCAGGATAGCAGGCTCTATATCCATGAGAACAAGAGCTGTCACCAAGACAGTTATGTGATGAAGCAGAGTAAGGAAGTGAAGCTGTAACTCTACTCAAGGAGTGGAAAAGATTCACCACCACAGATAGCGACCTCTAAGAATTTTGTTCAAGGTTACCTGCCTCCATGAGGATTCAGAGTCAGCAAACCTATTAACACAGGCTGTGGCTGAACACTGCATCTCAGCCCAGCAAGACAGTGCAAAATGTCTATTCCAGATGAAACCCAAAGACTGTCTGCAACTTCTGGCAGAGCTAAACCAGTAAGATGAGTAAAGACAACAAAGAACCCAGAGAAAGGCTCCCCTCTTGAGTCACTCATGGAATGGTTTAGGCTGGAAGGAACCTCAGAGATTATCTCATTCCAAACCCCTGCCATGGACAGGGACACCTGCCCATGTTCCTCATTCTCACCCAACTTCTCTCCATCTGTCATGTTTCTCCATAGAAGTGTTTTTCCTATTCTGCCCAGTCATTTGTAGCTTGGACCATTCAGTTCTTAGAAAAATACTGAAATACTCCATCCTGGTAGAAGTTACAGACAACAGCCACTTTAAAAGGAGTTTAGGTTCATATGAGCCACCAAGCTTCTCCACATACAACTCACTTAAAAAAGGGAACAGTAAAGTGAGAGATAAAAAGATCAAGAATCTTCAATGTAGACTGCTAAGACCACTCTTCTTTGATCTGGTACCTGACAGTTTGCAGATCTTCCACAATCCCAGAAACACAGGGCAGATTTTGGACAGAGGATTACATTTGGTACTGCTGTGGGACAGTTCTTCCACAGAGCTTAACTCAGTGACTACTCAAGGTAAAAGTACATTGGTGCTGGCACATCAGTCCCTCCAGCTTTCACAAATCTACATACAACACAAAGCACAGAGATGCTTTTTTCCACGAAAAAATCAAATTAGATGTGATTGAGTGATTCGAGCTCATGTTGACAAACTACCTAGAAACAAAGCTCACCGCAGGGACTGTGTATGACTATGTAGTCAAATTAACCCTCAACGACAATAAAAATCTAATACTGAAAGAGCTTAGCAACTAGCAATGTCAGGAGTCATAAGCTGCTCATGTGTGTGCTTTTACAGCGCTAGCTGATTCTATCCTGTCGCTGGTTTCCCAGTGTACTGGAATGGGATGGAGACTTCCCAGCTTTGTACCGCTACCAGAAAAAATAAAACAATTTAACATCAGTTAGTGGACCATGGAGTGTGAAAAGGTAGGAAAGCAGAAAAAGGTGGAACAAAATGGTTAAAAACCTGCACATTCAGGGCAACATGATTCACTGACAGCCCTCGAACTGGTGCTGGGAGCAGTTTTGCCCATGGAGTGCTGTGCAGGACTAAGTACTGTTGTTATGTCTACATCATGTGTACTAAATTGCTTCTGTATAAAAATCCCTGCAGACTTGGAAAAGAAAACTGAAAACATCTGCTTCGATATTGGCCTGATTTTCCTGTGTTTTTCCACAATTCTGTGTCCTCAAAAAATTAGATAATATCCAATGGGCATATCTTCCTTAAACTCTTATTAATCCATTATTCATAACCTGCCAAGGATACAGCTATTACATGAATGTCATCATTTTCTTACAAGCCTCTGGTTTAATCACAGCTCACAATATTCATCAGCAGTGATTCCAAAACTCAGAAAATCATCCAAGCCTTTGAGTAACAACTCAATTTTCCACCAGAAAATTTCTGAGCAGTTCCAGATCTTAGCATGAAGCTACATAAACCCTTCCTCCTGTTAAATTTGTGACTGCCTAAGCAAGATATTCTTCATCCACAGGTCTTGTGTTTCCAAAGTGAGTGGGATGAACTCGGGTATTTCTTTTGCAAGTAGGTAATCAACACAACAAACAAACGCTATAGGAATTACTCCTTGGTTTAAAACCTTTTCTTTTAGGGTTTATGACTGGGATCACAGTCCAATAAAGCTACTAGCAAAAACACACAGATAGCAGAACTGAAGTAATTTACTAGAAAATACTGTCCCTAAGGATTAACTCCTGCTTGCCATTCACACTGACACAGTCCCATGGTGGTCTGTAAGACCCTGTGTAAAGAGGGCGAGATGGGCTTGCACATGCACTATGTTCCAGGCCTTCTGTTACAGTTACAAATGCTCTGTTTTCTCCCTTTAACCCAAATAATTTGCTAACAAGCTCATAAGAAACTGATTAAAACAGACAGTAAGATTAAATTATGTCGGCAAAAGATATTAAAAGTTGGCAATGGGATAAATTTCCATATCAAAAGCATGACAGTGCCTCTTAAGAAATGCCAGAAAGGGGATGCACAAGGTGCAGAAATCTGATTTCAGAGCTGAGCACAGAGAAATCTTCACTCTTCATTATAGAACAGGAAGGAACATCGTAGTTTTTCCTGCACATAACTGATTCTGGTCCTTCAGGCAACTGGATTTCATCCTGCTCTCCTTAAAAAAACTGTAGACAGACAATAATACAGTTTTTAATCTTCCTGCACATCATGGAAACATTTCTTAAATGATTTTCTGCCAATCCTCTTCTACTGAGAGCTTTCACATGGTTCACACCTCATATAATCCTCCATTTTAAAGAGGATTGATTATAGAGAATTATCCTCCTAGTTACATTACAAGTGGTGAAAGGAACTTTTTTTTTCCCAGATACAGCTTTATTTCAGAGCAGCAGCCTGGAAACAACTGTTTCCTTATGGTCAGATTATGGCTTGGGTCACACTATCATCTGAGCAATTAAGAGACACCTTTAAAGAGTAATTTGGTCCGTTTCACTTTACTTCAGAAACAGTAAATTCTTTTTTTACTACTCTGTGGAAAAGTGTCCTGCAAAGTACAGTCTAATCTTTAGTACCTTGTTGCATCAGCCGGCAAGAAAACCTCTCATGTTGAGACTCTCACCAGATATTTAGCACAAGTGGAGGCCAAAGCAACTTTGGTCAAACGGCAAAACAACACTGTTCGTATGAAGTAGAAGAACTCAGTGAGAAAAGATTTCTGGAGAAAGTTGCACAATCCTTTTGCCAAGAGGCAAGAGCTCCCTCCATGCTCTTGCTTTCATGGAACAGAGCATCTTGTTTTCATGGTACAACACTCTGCTTCTTCTTTGTTTAATAACATGGGTAACAGTATTTACTTCTGACAGCTATTTGTTGTTTGGTCCCTCTTTCCTCGTTGACTGCAAACACAGATGTTTCAGTGAAAACAACACCACTGGCTGGCTCAATGGGACAAGGTCAATCATATGAGGTTTAACAAGACTGAGTGCTAAGTTCTAAATTTTGGTCACAACAACCCCGTTCAACACTACAAGCCTGCAGAAGAGTGGCTGCAGAGCTGCTCAGTGGAAAAGGACCTGGGGGTGCTGACTGGCAGTGGCTGAATATGAGCCAGCAGAGTGCCCAGGTGGCCAAGAAGACCAAAGGCACCTGACCTGCATGAGAAATAGTGTGGCCAGCAGGACTAGAGGGATGATCATCCCTCTGTACTTCACAATAATGAGGCTCCATCTTGAGTAGTGCATTCAGTATTGAGGTTCACCTCAACACAAGAAGGACACTGAGGTGCTGGAGCAAGTCCAAAGAAGGACAACAAGGCTAGTGAAGGGTCTGGAGGGCAAGTCTTATGAGGAGTAGCTGAGAGAACTGGGGTTGTTTAGTCTGGAGACAACACGGTTGAGACCTTATCACTGTTTACAGCTCCCCAAAAGGAGGTGTAGACTTTGTAGTTGTGGGGGTTGGTCTCTTTTACTACGTTACTAGTGATAGGACAAGAAGAAATGGCCTCAAATTGTGCCAGGGGAGGTTTAGATCAGACATTAGAAAAAGAAGAATCTATTTGCAAAAGTAAAGATTCACACTGTATTGAAAGCCTATTACGAGTCAATTCTTTTTTCTACAGAGTTTTTGCATCAGAAATTATTTCATAGAGATCAGAGTCTGTCTGAAAGCTGCTTAGGTGCAAGAGACAAAACAACAGCTGCTCGCTCACCTCCAAGTGATGTTCTTTAGCTGTGCCAGAATTCTGTTTGTGCAGCTGCTGTGCTGCATTTGAGATACATGAAGAATTAAATCCTTTTGTTGTTTCACATCTCTGGGTCAAGTATATTTTTCTCTGGAACGATTTAGAGTGGTGAATTCTGGGTTTTCTGAAGATTATCAATAGTCTGCTTCCACATACCTCCAAGACTATTTGCAAACTGATCCTTAATGAACAAAGAGATAGAAGATCCTGATGGACGCTGAAGTCAGAATTCACTTCAGTATTTCTTGACCACCACATGTCTGATCAGCCTTGAGCAGAGCTGTCTCACAATGAACAAGCTAACTCTTGCCTCAGCATATCTGCCACTTCCTGATGGTTTCACTGCCCCTATAAATCATTCTTTACACACTATACCAGGTTAACCAGGATGCAATAGATGCTTCCTCTGCTTTTCCTTTGGCTTCTTCATGCTATTATTTCTCCTTCATTGCCTGGTTCTGCCTGAAATCATCCTGCAAAAAGGATCTACATGTAGACCTGGGACTTAGGGACATGGTTTATTCTATGATTCTGTGATCTGGCTCAGCACAATCTGTAAAGCTGAGTGACTTTATAGATGAGGTGTTATGATGAATCAGTGCAAAACAGCAAATAGTAAAGACCAAAAGCTGACCCACAACCCTTAAAGGAAGTACCTGAACAACACATCCCTAAGACGGACAGTTTAAGTCCATACGGTTTTTATACTTAGCTCTGCAGGACTTGCTCAGATACTTTATATCCTTTTAAAGATGTTCTTTTTCAGCAGTCTGCCACTTAAGCATTTAACACTACAGTAACAAAATTCACAGCACTGAACAATACAGAGAAAATGGAATCACAGTTTCATACTCGTGGTGAATTATGATAGATAAATAAAGTAAAAATAAAGAACTCTTGAGTTTCTTTAAAGCCAATAGCACACAACAAATGATACAAAAGATGTAAAAACAAAGTCACTAAGCATCAGGTTGGCATCTGTTAAAACTAGTCTTGCAACACAGGGTCTAAAAATACTCCAAGCCAGTCTTCAACCAATGGGACATGGGGAAGAGAACAGGACAAAGTACTGCTGAAGGACAAAAGCATTTTGGGTTGCCTAACTGTCCAAACAGACCTTCCATGAGCACAGGAATATTTTTGTACTGTGTTGCCACTTTGCTTCTCCTTCAAAATTATGTAACTCACTGAGATACTATAGAACACACAGAAGAATAGAAGAAAATCTTCAATTTTCAGTGTTGTAAAGCAATTTCATTAACAAATTACTCTGCACTTAGCCCAAAATGACCCAAGTTGTTATTATTCACCACAGGAATATTTCCAGCGGCTAGTTCTCCCCTTCTACAGCTATTAGTCAAGGTGACACAGGAAGTGTTGGAATGACAGATCTTGTTAGAACACTAATATTATTAAGAGTGAAGTTAATAATTCTGTGAGTTAACTTTATAACCAATTAATCACACGATGTGATGAGTGCTGGGGGCAATCTACCCCAGATGCATATCCTGATTTACCTGTACTAACACCCACCTCAGCAAGGCAGCTTTGTGGTTGAAATATAAAAAAAAAGAGTCAAATGCTGAGCTAAAAGAAACTCTTTTTCCAAATATCATAAATTCAGGCTATGAAATAATATCTTTTGGGTTTAGCAGGGTGTTATGACATGCAGTGTCACTCTTACCTCCATGGGAAAGGCTTTAAAATTAACTGTGTGTTCAGAACCACGCTGGTTTTCTCTCCCCCAGTGAAATCGAACATCGTGTAGCTCAAACTCATGTCCTCGAGGTAACGGGCCCCCTATTAACACTGGGAAAGAAGACAAATTATAAGGAACTTGGCTTTCAAAGCAGAGGAGACACTGAATACTATAATATCCAAGTAACAATGGGGAGACTGTTGCAAGCTGCTTTATCATCAGAACTAGAGGGGAGAAGAGTAAAGGTGAAAGACTTTGCATCATTACTTCTGAGGGACCATGCAGGTACAGCCTGTGAATTCAGGCAGTGAATTTGCTGTCGTGCTGCACTCTTTCTTTTATGAGTCAGAACAGCTGCTCGTCACACAAAATAAATCCATTCTACCTTTATCAGGCAGAAGAATGAGTATGTTTATTGCCTTTATCAAAACAGTAGCTGTGTGTTCTAAACAGATGGTGAAGGTTCAGAATATTTAAACAACATGTAAACTTGACTCTTAGGGACATGGTTTAGTGGTGACCCGGCGGTGCTGTGCTGAAGGTTGAACTTGGTGATCTTACAGGTCTCTACCAACCACAGAGATTTTGTGATTTAGTGAACTGGTAACTGCCTCAAACTTGTCCAAACGCTTCATCCCCACTGCTTGCATTTGCTAGGAGTCACAGAAACCAATAGAAAATAAAGGTGTTTAGACACCTGTCAGGCTTCCAAGATACAGAGAGCCTTAATCTCCAAATATAATCAAACCTGTACACAGCAGCAACAGCATTCCTCATTTATTTAACAACAGCATGTAGGCAGCCTGGGTTTTTCTTTTTACTTCCATTGTTAAAACATCTGGAATTACACAGACAATATAAAGTCACTAGAGCAGCTCGATACTCTCATGTTAATAGAGGCTTCCACTGTGAGTAGTAAAAGCAAAGATTTGTACCTTGTGAGGTCAAATCTACTTTGAAATTTTGCCCAGAGATTTCTTAATCTGCTTCAGATCAAATATTGCTCCATGAGCTGTGAGTAACCTTTCCCTGAAATCACTGAATATTGGCTTCCAGGCTGGATTTTGCTTGAGGACATTCACAGTCTTCTCTAGAATCCAGTAAATTCAAGTTTGTGTTCTGTAGACTTTGAATGAGCCTTGTACAATCTCTGATTATCAACAAGGATTATTTAACTGCATCACCTACAGCTTTAGGGAATTAAAATTCCCTAAATAATATAGTTATATTGACATACAAACTCAACAGCCTTAGTCTGGAGCACAAGAATAGTGTCATATAAAACACAATTACCAACTGGATCGTATTGCAAGAGTACAAACACAAAAAGTACAGAACTGTAAAAAATCTGAAAGAAAGCTGATCAGCTATGGGTTTCACGAGCAATTACACTGAAAGAAAGAAGTAAAATGTTCCAATTAACCCTACTCTAACAGCTATTAGGGTTTTTTCTAAAATGCAATATCCTAAATATAATTATAGTTTCAGATTTGCTGATTAAAATTGATTTATCTCTCTTCTGTCTATGACTGTATTTAAAAGGAAAATCTACAAATCTGATGGATGTTGGGGGAACAATCATCTGAGAGAAATCTGGGCAATTAAAAACAAATATGATATTTAATTAGTGCAATTTTTAGGAAAAATTGTGCATTTTACCTGTTTTAAAAGACTACTCTGTGAGAAAGTGTTACTAGAACAAATATGATTTAGTTCTGGATCTCCAGGAGCTTCAAAGAACTTATTTCTGAGGTTTAAGTTACAGCAATGATCAGGATAAAAGGATTTCATCAAGTGACACATGTTTATCTTTCCTCGGCCTTTCATCCAGTCTTGATCCTTGTCAGTGTATAGAACATCTGTAATTTTGCTTTCCCTTTCAGCCATTTTTGATCCTCTTTAGAAAATTACTTCAAAACCATCATCCACTGTGTAACCCACTACTGGTGTGAGAAGTCTGTTAGTAGGACATCCTCCAAAGGATTTTCCATTACACAGTTACAGCCAACGTTTGGTCATGCTTCTTCCACCCTAATGCGTAACATATGTACGACGATCCAACTGGAAGCAGCCTGTGGAAATGTTTACAATTAAATAACAAGAAGGATTTGGGAATTCCAGATGGATGGCATGGCCTGAATTAAAGGATAAAATCAATCAGCAGTAAGGACAAATTGATTTTTAATATGCATCTTAATCCTTTAATATGTCTCTTAATATGTTGGGGTTTTTCCACCAAGGAGTTTTTCTTTTACTGTTAACATTACAGAAGATGAGGATCTCTTGCATGTTAATGCTTCAAAAGCATTTAGTGCTCAATAGTTCCCATTAAAATAATCTGCCTAAATGGATTTGCCATCAGAGAGATCCCCTGTGAGAAAAAGAAGCTGCAGGAGTTTCCGCAATCCCTGAAAATTGGCCAGAATATTAGGTCAAACTCAGCTTCTTAATTCTCTTCTCCTCTTGGTAGGGATAATAAACATTGTCTTCCTGTTACCCAAAATTCAAAGTTTATTCCCAGTTTGCAAATGGAGAATGTGAAATTATATAATATGGAATCTAATTAAAAGCTGAAACATACACCAGATTTCCTAAACACTAATTCCATACCTCTGTCATAAACTTTCTATTTCACATTTTCCTGTATTTCAAGACTCAGCATTCTGCCATCACATTGTACCCACGTTTAAAGAGAAGCCTCTTTCTCTCTCCTAATTCTCTGATGGTTTAGGAAGTACCTAGGTGTGTTGGTCCCACCTTCCTAATTATTGCCACTAACAAACTGCCCTGGGGAAAAGCGAGGTTGAAGCACGTTGAGTTGCAATAAAAAGAATTTATCATGGAAAGGAAATTAGAAAAGAAAACATCATTATAAAAATAACAAACCCTTCCTTTTTAAAAATTTCAGTGTAAAATTGAACTGACTCCCGCCCCATCAGCACAGCTGTATCTGGAACCTCAGAAGGAAACAAAAGTTGAAATGTCTCATGCTTTCACAACGTTCAGCTGTTCAAATGCTCCCAAAAGGCTGTCGCTATCTAAGACTGGGCAGAATAACTTGGATGCTCTTCCAACCACATGGTACGAACAACCACAATGTCCACAATGGACTACTTTTTATTCCTACTTTCTTGACAGTTGTCTTCTTCATGCAGAATAGTTTACCCACATGAAAGGTCTGAATGAGATACTGCAATTTCACTGGAGCTGGAATTTTTTCTTTTATTATTTGCTTCTAATTATTATCTGATAAATGACATGAAAAAACCTTTTAAGAAATGGGGACTGCTTTGCTACCTGCTCTCCATTAATGCTGTAAGCATGTATAACTGCACCTTGCATCTGAAGCTGCCCAATTCTGCAGCTGGTGTTCAGAACCCGCTTAAATTAATGGAAATAGCTCTTTTAACTCACATGGATTTAAAACCAGTCACAGAATTACACAATCACAGAATCAAATTGGTAGAGTTTGTAAGGAACCTCTTGAGATCACCGAGTCCAACTCCTTTCTACAGCTGGGTCACCTACAGCAGACCAGCTACAGCTAGGTCACCTAAAGCAGACCACACAGTAAAACGTTCAGGCAGGTTTGGAACATCTCCAGAGCAGGAGACTCCACAACCTCCCCAGGAGGCAGCCTGTTCCAGGGCTCTATAACCCTCACCATAAAAAGTATTTCCACAACAAGAGGTTGAACCTATTGTTTTCCAGTTTGTGACCACTATCCTTTGGGCAAAAGACACGTCTTGCCTGCTGTACAGAACAGTTTGGCACCACGGTGCATTACCAACTCACTGGACAGCTGTTAGTGCTGCTGAATTAGAGGCCACCACACAAGAGGCCATCCTGGAAATGCTCTGAGCACCGTCCCTCCTGGCGATGGAACTCGCAGCTCCCTCAGCAAAGCTTTGCTCCCTTTTTCCACCAGTAACACCCTTCTCCACGACCAACAAGCGACGGACGGGCACGAGTGCTGCCGTTCACTGGGGTCTTTGGGCAACACGAGCTAAAGGGGGTCAGCAAAGTTTGGGTTCCATCAACCTACCTGACTTTGACTTGAGGGCGATCTGGATGGAATGCCCGTCGTTGGTCACTTCGCAGTCGCGACACACCACGTAGTTGGGCGACAGGCGCACCTCCAGGAGCGACGGGTCGTACTTGGCTTCTCTCGAGTTCAGGTTAATGGGCGACTGGTACTCGCCGTTAGCATCGGGGAAAATGAGTCCCCACTCCACCCCTGCGGCACAGGCAACGCCATTACCGACACCCCTGGACTCCCCCGCTGCTCCTCTGCCCCCTTCGTTACCGCCCGGGACCTCCTCGGTGCTGCCACCGGAGCCGGGATGGGGTGGGGGGGAAGGGGGCTGCTCCCTCCCTCCCTCCTCCTTCTCCTTTCACCGACCGCCGCGAAAGTTCCTCCAGCCGCCCGCCTCCCCTCACCTTCCTCATAGCCCCATTCCGGAGCCTCATCCCGCGGCGGGAATTCGGCGCCCTCGATGAGGCTCCTGTCAGCCATGGGCCGGTGTCTCTGGGTCTCCCGGTCTGTGTGTGACGAGGCGGCTCCGCTCCGCTCCGGCTCGGCCCTCTCTCCGCCCTCCCGCCCCCGCCGGCGGCTCTCGGCGTGTCTGTGTGTCTGTGCCTGTCCCTCTGTCCCTGTGCTTCTGTGTGTGTGTGTCTGTACGTGGACTTTATTGTTCACAGAATCACAGAATCGTCTGGGTTGGAAAAGACCTTCAAGACCATCGAGTCCAATCATCAACCCAGCTGTCCCAAGCCCACCACTAAACCACGTCCCTGAACTCCAGATCTACACGACTTTTAAACACCTCCAGGGATGGCGATTCAGCCCCCTCCTGGGCAGCCTGTTCCGAGGCCTGATGACCCTTTCCGTGAAGAAATTTTTCTTAACATTCAACCTAAATTTCCCTTGGTGCAACTTGAGGCCATTTCCTCTTTTCCTATCACTCATTACTTGTGAGAAGAGACCAGGCCCCACTGCTCTGCAACCTGCTTTCAGGTAATTGTAGACTGTGTGAAGTTCTTCCCTCAGCCCCCTTTTCTTCAGACCAACCAGCCTCCACTCCCTCAAACACTCCTCAGAAGTTTTGTTCTCTGGACCCATCACCAACCTCCAGACCCTTTCTTGTATTAAGGTGCCCAATGATGACAGTTAAGGGAGGGGTTGAAAAAGATGGAACCATTCTGCCTGGAGATCTCATCAATGTACAAATATCTGAGGGGAAGATGCAAATTGTCCAGCTCCACCAGAGTATCAGTCACTAGATTTTATTCCCTAATCACTCCTTAAGCAGACAATAGTGTGTGGCCAACACCCCAGCAGCCTGTGCTGCCATTCAGTGGAACTTGGACAGGCTGGAGAGCTGGACAGGGGGAAGTTGAATGAAATATAACAAGGGCAAGTGTAGAGTCTTGCATCTGGGCAAGAACAACCACAGGTACCAGTACAGATTGGGGACAGACCTGTTGGAGAGCAGTGTAGGAGAAAGGGACCTGGGGATCCTGATGGACAGCAGTGTGTTCTTGTGTCCAAGAGGGCCAACGGCATCCTGGGGTGGATCAGAAAAGGGGTGGTTAGCAGATCAAGAGAGGTTCTTCTGCCCCTCTACTCTGCCCTGGTGAGACCACATCTGGAGTATTGTGTCCAGTTCTGGGCCCCTCAGTTCAAGAAGGACATGGAGCTGCTGGAGGGAATCCAGCATAGAGCAACAAGGAGGATGAAGGAAGTGGAGCACCTCCCTTATGAGAAAAGGCTGAGGGAGCTGGGTCTCTAGTTTGGAGAAACTGAGACTGTGGAGTCACTTCATTCATGTCTATAAATATTTGGAGGATGGATGTCAGGAGGATGGAGCCAGGCTCTTCTCAGTATCATCTAGTGATAGGACGAGGGGCAATGGGTGTAAGCTGGAACACAGGAGGTTCCACATAAATATCAGAAGAAACTTCTTCCCAGTGATGGTGACAGAGCACTGGAAGGGATGTTGTGGAGTGTCCTTCTCTGGAGACATTTAAAACCCACCTGGATATGTTCCTGTGCAACTTGATCTAGGTGATCCTGCTGTGGCAGTGGGCTTGAACTATTTCAAGGTCCCTTCCAATCCCTAATGTTCTGTGTTTCTGTGAGTAGGTTTTTTATTAATGTGAGCCCCTTTGAATCATTGCTCAACCCATACGGGTGAAAAAAACCAAGCAATCCCCTAAATCATCACTGATTCTGGTCCATGTGACTGCAAATTTCTTTTCCTCTTCAGGCAGAGTACTTTGTACATATATTTTGTACAAAACAGTCCTAGGAGACTGGATGTGTTCCTTTGCTCCTTGAAGCACTTTATTTCATTCATGCCCTCTATTATGTCCCTTCCTGCAGTAACTTTCCTGTGGGACATCTGTTCTAGAATTTTTTACTGGAGAGGCACAGATCTGCAGGTTCTTGTTTTGCAGTGCTTTTCATGGCTTCCCATAGTTTTCATGTCTTCCATTCATAACAGAACTTAAGAACTAAGTAACTTAAGTTTCTTGCCCTTCCTTGGAACCTTTTAATTTTCCTCATGCAAAATTAGGCAGAGCAGGTAAAGCCTTCCTAAATAGTTCTCATTTATTTACTCCCTTATGTCTGCTGAGTTATTTTCTGTGCAAATATCTGATTTCATCCTTAATATCTGTCAGGCATAGCAGGGTCTAGTCAGCAGATTAAATTCCACTTCTGTGGATTCCTGCGATTTCCTTAATGTAGCAAAGAGTGCAAAGGTCTATGTCCACAATGAAATGGAGCACAGGACAGAGTCCTCATGTTTGATTCCAACCTGCCCATTTAAACTGACCTGCCCAATCTCTGCACAAACAGATTCAAACTCAGTTTTAAATAAAAGGACTGAGACAATCACACAGAGACGGTGGCTTGTTCTAAGCCTTGTTCAAGGTCTCTCTTAAACTGACCTTGTATCCGTTTTCAAAAACTTTACTCTTATCAGACCTTTAGTGTTCGGGTTTGTGTAGAAGATCCCAACAGTTCACTGTACTGTGTGGGAAGATGTTGAAAATAGAACTATGATACAGATAAATACACTCTTCATTCTGTATAAATGCATTGCTGCTGGTGGTTGATGCACTGGCTCGGCATGCTGGAAACATGTGCGCAGCAGTGGCCCTCCAGCTGGTTTCAAATCAATGGGTGAACAAGGGAAACCCAGCCAAGGGGACCTTCTTCAGTGGTATGGCACCTCACCAGCAGGAGGAAGAGCAGGGCACCTCCCTCCTGAATCTCACCTCAGCCGCAGATTCTGTGGAACATGCTGACTTCTCGTTTAACTGAGATGGATGATCACACCCTTTGATGATTCCAGGAGAAAAAAAGAGTTGGGCACAGATCCAGAAATTATCAGTTCTACTTTGAACCCAGAGGACAGTAGTTCAGAAGCAGCAAAGTCTCTGAGGTTTGCTTTTATCATCTGAGAAATAACATTTTGAAATGTGTTTAGTGTAACACCTAATTCTGGTGAGATCATAAATGACTGTTCTTATATTTCCTATAGCTAGATATTATTATTTGTTATACAGTTATTTTTAAAAGAGAGTATACCTTGTCTAAACACTATAAGACCTATCTACCGAGAAACCCAGTCCTGAACCAAAATCCCGCATCCAAACACTGTGGAATCTGTATGAATTAATTACCACTAATTAATAGCAACACTTTTTAAATAGTCTGCATTTCAGCACCTGTACCTATTGTCCCAGCACTCCAAAAGGGACAGTCCAGTGCAGAGAACTGTGCAGGTTACTAAGCAATATGTACAAATAAAGAAAAGCAGAATTATATCCAAGTTATTTTAAGTTATACATTCCTACCTGCAGGATTGTTTGCAGAGCTGGCAGGTTTTTCTCTGCTTCAGGGAATGAGCAATTAGGACTGTGGGACAATAGTATTTCCTTTATTATCCACACCTTTATTGCTTTGCTGACAGAATAAAGTAGTGGAAGGCACGTAAGACTTAATATTATGTTAAGGAGATAAATGTTCTGTGGGGTGTTGCCTTTGGGTCAGTTTAGAGCCTGTTTATGCTTCTCTAAGCCAGATCTATGTCCTCACCTAGGTGTCCTGAAAGAAAATATGATGCCCATATAGCCACACAGACAAGTGGAGAGATCAGGGCTTCTAATTTCCTCAGTGAACAGGGTTTTTATTTTGCTTCCTGTGCTGAACTATGTGGGTGGCCAGCAATCACCTCTCACATGGTCTTGTTTCTATCTTTCTGCCTTGCCAGGTTGCTCTCTTGAGTAAGTTTGACTCTTTTCCAGCTTTAGAAGTGTGAGCAGAAAGTGTCTGCGTGTGACCATTAAAACACAAGCCTCTACATTACAAAGTTGAAAGGTGCTCTGCATATTTTAAAAGAAGCTTTAGTTCATTAGAAGGAATAACATTCCAGCGTTCCTGGAATAATATTATTTACCTGTCTTTTTTTTCTGCAGCTGAATTAATGTGTTAGAAGAAGGAAAAGGATGGCTGGGCACTGTCTATAGTCCAAGCTGGAAAAGGTAAAGACCATGTTCAATAAAGGCACCATTTACAGCAAAGAGAAACCATTCTCAGGGAAAGACTCCATATGTTTGCAAGTCAGGTTTACATTGGCAAATGCTGTCCTGCAAACATTGCAAAATATGTCAGCTGGATCCCGATTTCTCCCCATATCCACACCAAAGGGTGGGTTCAGTGGCCTCAGGTGTTGTATGGTCTGAAAGTGTAAATTTGTTCTCCTCAGCTTTGCCAGCCAAGGCTGCTCCTGGGCGCACTTCACACCTTCACGTCACTATATGCACGCTTTTGGGGTGGAATTAAAAGATCAAGACATTGCTATGAAAGGGCACATTCAAGATTTAAAACCCTTAGCTGCAAAGAGCACAAGAGATGAAAAGAAAACAGGAACAGGCTAATACTTCTAAATCGATTGGTATAATGGGTACCTTGTTTTCCTGGTGTCCGAGTAGGACAAACAGGGCTGTTACCGTGATAGTTCCCACACACAGCTAGAGGGTGTAAAAACTACAATGAGATAATTTCAAGCTCTTTAAAGAAAAGCCAAGAAATAGGAAGCCATTTCTGAAAATTGAAAAAAAATCACAGTCAAAAGGGAAGCAAGAAATAATATAAATTATAGGTTAATTAATTATTGCCTAGGGAGTAACCTAGTGTAGTATCCTGGGTGTGTTATTTTCCTTAACAGGGTCTAGCCCTGGAAGAAAAAAATTTGTAAAGAATCACAAAAAGTGGTGAAGACAACAGGAATTGCTGATGAAGCAAAATAAGTACAAAAGTAAAGCGAAATCCTGCAGACAATAGAAGAGTGGAAGGGAGGTGAGGTTTTTTTTGCCCCCTAGTAGGCTAAAAGGAAAAGAGAGATAAAAAATTAAATAGGATATTTCTGAAAACCAGAATGCAAATTGGAACCAAGACCTCTGACATGGCAGAACGCCTGTGTAAATAGTTCCTTACTTCTTTAGGAAGGAAGCAGAACTAAAGATACACCCAGACCCGAATTTGGGGAGGAAGATGTGAAGCTCAGAGGAAAAATCTGCAATAAGGGGATGATATTTATTTACCTAATGGTAACAATTTCAGATCTTTAACACCAGATGAAATTCCTGGAGGATTTGGATTTCTGTCTATAACCTATTGAAATGAATGGAGCTGACAGATGTTAAATCCACTACTTGCAAACTAAACATTTTAAAAAGAAGCACTGAATCAGTGGAAGATGTAATAGCTTCTCCTGTTTGAAGTAAAATAGAGTGAGATAAATAATGAGCCTGAGCAGCTTTTCACCAGAAGAGCACAAGCAGTTGTTGGCTTGAACTTCTTGGCTTTTCATATGGGAAACTCATGAGAAAAGGGAAGCATAGATCAAGCATCAGAGGGAAAATCTGGTTTACTTCAGTAAAATGTCAAAGCAAGAGTCAATTCTTCATTCATTCTACTGCATTTTGCTTATCATGCTTATCCATGGATGACAAAGTGTTCGCCTGCCCTTGTTATTTGAAGTCACACAGAGTGCAGTGTGGTTTCCTATATTACCAGCTATTACATTTCACACAATTACTCATGTATTACGTTAATTATTTGGCTATTGAAAAATAGAATCATAGAATCATAGAATTATTACGGATTGGAAGGGACCTTGAAAGATCATCTAGTCTAATCCCCCTGCCACAGCAGGATCACCTAGACCAAGTCACACAGGAACACATCCAGGTGGGCCTTGAACCTCTCCAGTGAAGGAGACTCCACAACCACCCTGGGCAACCTGTTCCAGTGCTCCATCACCCTCACTGGGAAGATGTTCCTTCTCAGGTTGATGTGGAACCTCCTATGTTCCAGCTTACAACCATTGCCCCTCATCCTATCACTACATGACACTGAGAATAGCCCAGCTCCATCCTCCCGACACCCACCCCTCGAATATTTGTCAACATTAGTACTTAACATAATTTGCAGCAGCACATTTTCCAGAAACACATGACCTGAGGAGATCAAGAAATAAAGAATTCATTACTTTGACATTTTTGTAACAGTGGTTAAAACCCTTCACTGTTAACTAGTGAGTACCCAGTTGTAATTTGAATTAATCTGTCTTTAATCTAGAGCCACTGGGTCATATTATGCTTGTTTGTCTTGGCGGAAGTGCCTTTATAACTTTGTGTTTTCTCTCTAACATACTCACCCACTTCAGTTTGGACAACTCTGTGTGGTCTAAACAACAGAAGGACATTAACACTGACTATTAACACCAGCTGTCTTTCTTAGGGAATGTTTTAATTGTATCAAACTCAATGAGACTAATGGTAAGGACCAGTGCTTGTGGGTAAGGGCTCAGTGTTTGGGCCAGTGTTCCTGAACATTTTTATAAATGATCTGGATGAGAAGATTGGTCCCACCCTCAGCAAGTTTACAGATAACATCAGTCGGGCTGGTAGGTCAATCTCTTTGAGGGTAGGAAAGCTCTGCAGAGGGACCTAGACAGGCTGGCTCAATGGGACAAGGTCAATCATATGAGGTTCAACAAGATCAAGTACTGGATCCTGCACAACAAACCCATGCAGCGCTACAGGATTGGGGAAGAGTGTCTGAAGAGCTGCTCAGTGGAAAAGGACCTGGGGGTGCTGATTGACAGTGGCTGAACATGAGCCAGCAGTGTGCCCAGGTGGCCAAGAAGGCCGATGGTGTCTAGCCTGTATCAGAGATAGTGTGGCCAGCAGGACTAGAGGGGTGATCATCCCCCTGTACTTGGCAATAATGAGGCTTCATCTTGATAGTGGATTGAGGTTGACCTCAACACAAGAAGAACACTGAGGTTGTGGACCAGGTCCACAGAAGGGCAACAAAGCTAGTGAAGGGTCTGGAGGGTAAGTCTTATGAGGAGTGGTTGAGGGAACTGGGGTTGTTTAGTCTGGACACAACACGGTTGAGAGGAGACCTTATCAATGTTTACAACTCCCTGAAAGGAGGTTTACAACTCCCTGAAAGGGAGGTTGTAAAGGTGAGGGTTATAGGAGACTGTGGAGGAATGGGGGCTGATCTCTGAGTCACTAGCAATAGGAGGAGGAAATGGCCTCAAAATGTGCCAGGGGAGGTTTAGATCAGACATTAGGAAGAACTTATTCATTGAGATGGTCATTAGGTATTGGGACAGGCTGCCCAGGGAGGTGGTGGAATCACCGTCCCAGGAGATGTTCATAAAGGATATGATCTGGCACTTGTATACATGATTTAGTGGACAGGGTGGCATTGGATTGATGATTGGACTTTATTATCTTGGAGAAGTCTTCCAACCTTAATGGTTTATGATTCTCTGATTCTATGACTAGAAGGTTAAGACCAGGATGTCTTTGGTTTAGCCTTTTTTCTGCACATTTTCCTGTTTTCCAGATTAAAAACATAGACATCAGAATTCTTCCATGTAGCTCTGGTTTTCCCCTTTGTATTCTCATTCATTTTTTATCCACACATGGACAATTCATGTTAGTCATTATTTTTCTGCTGAACCAGACAAGCTGTTGTTCTGCTGCTGTTTCGTATAAACATTAAATCCTTTTTCCCAATCAAGGGATCCAGGAGCCACTCCAGAGATTATGGACACAGCCTGCATTAGTGTTTTCCATTTAGTTGACCTAAAAATGTCGTTCGTTTGAACAAGTCCTAGTGTTCATTCATAACCAGGATATCTAATCCATATCTGGCCTCTTCTAGCTTAAAGCCATTTCACCTCATCCTATCACTGCAAACTCTTGTAAAAAGCCTTCCCCACCATTCTTATAGGCCCCCATCAGGCAGTGAAAGGCTGCTACAAGATCTTCCCAGAACCTCCTCTTCTCTAGGTTGAATATTTTAAATTTTTCAACCGTCATTAACAATTCCACCGTCTTAGCCAGTAATTGACTTTGTGTTCCTTTTCTTACTAAAGTGGTTAGAAAACAGCTACTTATTTGTGTCAACTCCAGCTATGGATTTTTTTTTTCCTAAAACATTCATCAATATTATTACAGTCCATAATTTCATCATCAATATTCGATTACTTCTTTTTCCACTTATTACAAGTTTTATTTCTAATTTTATGTCCTACCTACCACTGAAGCAGCACCCATGTACAGCAGCCTTCTTTCTTTTCCAGTGTGACCCTTTGTCATAGTTTACAGCAATTAAAGAGGTGTTTTCATTCTGTTTTTATTACATTTTTCCTCTCAAGTTATGTCACTGGTAATCTTGGCAATAGAAAACAAACTGTAAAATTTCCAAGTATATGCAGCAGGAAGCAAAAGATATGGAAAGCAGTTTGCAGCTTCAAAGTCCAGTGGTAAACCACAGATAATAATTATGAAAGATAAAGTATTTAAAGGGAGACTAGGTAGTAATGGATAGAAGACAGTGTGAGACAACTCTGCTAGAAGACTTATAGCTCTCATCCTCAGTTTTGTGATTCAGAGTGGTCCTCATGGAACCTAAAACACAAAAAGTTTCATTCAGATTAAGATCTTACTGTTTATTAATCATGTGTTGATGTAGATAACCAGGCAGAAGTACCTGGTTTAGTTCTACTTTAAATGTTCGGGGTAGGAACATTAAATTAATATTCTTCCAGAGTGATAATATAATCAAAAAACATGTAGTAATACCTACCTTAGACTGGATGTGTGTTGTGGAAAGAATCACCAGAGGGATTTATCTTTGTATCCCCAACCTCAAAAATGTGAGATCTTACATGGACACACAAATGTTCATATTCAGCAGTGCTAACTTTCGAAGCCACTGAACAGCTTCAGACAACTGTCGTTAAAAATCTTTTCAGACTGAATATGAAATCTTTGCCCAAATGCCCCAGGTTTTCATGCTGTGAGTTATCCAGTGGCTTTAATATTTCATCAATGCCCTGCAATGCTTCCACATATAGCAGTGATATCTATCAAAAAGCAAAGAGAAGAGGCATCAGAGGATGCTCCTTCACTAAAGACTTCGGTATGAGTTTTGTTAATTTTTCCTTGTAAGATTTTGTACCTCAGGATCCTAACCCTCGTGTTTCAGAATCTGTAAACAGGCATTTTCTGGTTTATGCTGAAACACGGGAGTCTTAAATATCTCTTCAGCTGCTTCCTAATGTTTGTTCCACAGGAAGGGAGTTAGTTCTTAGTCATGTTCTTTGGTAGATGTGGAGCAACAACAGAGCAGATGAGCTCAACATTTCTTCATCAGGAAAAGGGGTAGAGGAAGAGCCTTAAAGATTATCGAGAAGGTTTCAGAAAACAAGGTGACAGTCAGGTAGAAGTTCCTCTGCTCCTGCGCTGCTTCCTAGGCTGCTCGATGGTGTGTAAGCTCTTTCTCTCAAATGGTGTATTTTGGGCTCCCAGCTGTGAGCTGCTATTTCTTATAGCAAATTGAAATTCTCCTTAATTCTGTAACTAATATTCCTGCTTAGCACTTCAAATATCATTTTGGTACCAAAAAGCTCTGTCTTGGGTGTGTTAACAGACACTCAAGTGTCAGGTGTTCCCTTCACACAGACGGCCCATTTCCAGCACTTCTACCTGACACGCTTGGGCTGGCATTGTACTAAAGGAGCCGCCAGGGCTTTTTGCTGGAAATCTGACACTCCATGGGATTGGGCTACCTCTGTACTTTGATTAAACATCAGTTTGTTCCAGAGAGACCTCATCATATGCAAGAGCAGGCTACTCCTGAGTCCCTGTGTGGTTTTGACTTTGGCACATATCTCCTTGGGATTCGGGGAGGCAGAAGTTACTTTTTAGGTTGAAAGGCACTATTTATAGTTTCTTGGGTCTTTTCCTAGACTGTCTGCATTAGGGATAAGTAGAAGGCCTGCAGCAATAAGACCAGTGACACTAAATCAAAGCTTCTAAAAGTGTGATTCTTCTGCAAACTTCCTACGGATATTTTCTACCTTCATACTTCAGGGCTGAGCTTTGGAGACAGACACCAACATACAGATTGGTCAAGTTATAAATTTTAAACTAAAAAAATTATGATCTTAAAAGCTTGTTTATCGCAGAGCTTCAACAAGTCATTCTGTGACAAGAGAGTGAAATCTGTGCCAGGCAATGAAGCACATCAAGCCCAGGAAGCTGCAGGAGTTTACAAGTAAATCTTGTTCCGGAGTTAAAATCGCAAAGACTCTACAAAATCCTGGCATCATGGTGTTTGAAATGAGGTGCCACAATAGTGGCAAAGAAAAGTGGGCATGGTCTGCTAATGAGGGCAAATTGTGCCAGCTCCTTACAGAGAACAGCATGTTTCCACCCACGTCAAACCAGCCCTGCTGATAGATTTGGAAAGAGGGGGAAGAGAGGGTCTGGCACTGCCTTTCTGTTTACCACAGTCTGGCATCATGTAGAGGCCATAGATGATAGAATCATAAGATTGTAGAATGATTTAAATTGAAAGGGACTTTAAACATCATCTAGTTCCAACCATCACCCTGGCAAAGGCAGAGACACCTCCCACTACAACAGGTTGCTCAGAGCCCCATCCACCCTGCCCTTGAAAACTTCCAGGGATGGAGCATACACACCCTCCCTGGGCAACCTATTCAAGTGCCTCAGCACCCTCATAGTGAAGAATTTATTATTGGATGTAGTTGCCTTTATTGAGAGATGGCAATGTTTGGTGTGAGAGTTGGATTCTTAGGCAAAAAAAGGCAGAATTCAGGTTCTCATTCCACACCCAAACATAACATGCTCCCAAATTTCCCCACCATTCACTTTGACAGGAATCACATGACTGGTGGCAATAAGATTGTGGCCTTTATTACGTTCAGGAGTTAAGACACTGTCATAAATGATAGTGTTTTGCAGCTACTCCTTGGGGGTACTTCAGTGCATATTCAAGCAGTTCTGTGGTGTATGCAGAGCATCCATTTGTGCCTTTCAGTTTATAAGAGGTTTTTCAGTTCTAATACCAGTTTTTCTAGTATTAGGTCTTTTTTCTTAAGTACTTTCTCTGGTAGTTCAATAAATCATTCCTCACGCTTAAATGATGTTCCCATACAAACCGCATCCATCAGCGCTGATGAGAGTGCAGCAGTGCGTGCTGTAATGTCCAAAGAGCTGGCGTCTCATACCATCATTAGCAGAAACTTGCTTAGAAGTTGTAAGTGCTTTTCCAAAGACATGAACAACACCTCCTTGTGACTTACTCACTTCCTGCTCTCCTCCAAAAGCAGAGGCAGTCTGCACCTGCTTTCTCCTTGTGCTGGACATCTGATTGCAAAGATTTTTGACTTGAAAATCATCATTTAATTGCAGCGCCTTTCACCTTCCATACTAATCAGGAAGACAAAGAGGGCATTCAGAGACACAACACGTGACACAGGGCAGTCTAGTGGCATTAGAATGGCTCAGTAAAACCCTAATGAGTGTGCTACTGCAGCACAGCAGTACTGGGATTCAATTTGCTTGGTTTTATAAGTAACCTCCAACACAAATAACCAGGCTGGACTGTAACTAAAATCTCCTGTTTTCTGACAAAACACAATCAGCTACTTTTCTTATGAAACCACTAGCCGTTCCCTTGTTTGCACTGTTGCTTGTATTTCTCCTGTCTGGTTCATATCTCAGCCTGTTCTCACCAAGTTCAGATAAGATTTCAGCTATTGTGAACATCTGATAGTTTAAATACATTTTTGCCCACAATCTCCTGTGCTTCATGACACTAGTCCCAGCAGCTGCTGGAAACTGAGATGCAGAAAAAAGCCCTACATGGAAAAAACAGGTGGTATGATTTTGACCCATACCTTCTATCCAACTTTATATTCACTTTCTTTCCTTCACCATCAAATACCTGGACCATCTCCATCTTTGCTGTCACATATCTGTGCCTACTCAGGTATTTAGGTGAGGTGAACATATAACGTGTTAGATCAGGTATCACAGAATCACAGAATCAGGTTTCCTGACTTGAGGAAAGATGTGAGCACTGGCTGTTTACACAAGATTTTATCCTGCCTCATTGACATCTAAAAGGTTATTGCTATTGAGTTAAATGAGCATGAAGACAGCAATCTCTGCTAGGATGATCATTTTCAGAATCCTACAGAGGAAGGTGTTGGGCTTGAGTTAAAAATATGCAGGGGAGCTTCTCTTCACCGCCTAACAAGAATGGTGGTTACACATTATTGTCTGCAGAATTATTCACATGGTTAGTAATTTCTTTGTAGATATTCCCTACTAAGGAGAACTATGAGATCTGTCCTTGAGGCAAAGCAAAGTACATCTGGTATTTCTTAAACGTATCGTTTCTCTGAAGAAATAGATGTTCTTCTAAGTGCTATGGGGATGTGTATTCTACACCACTTTGCCAAGGAACACAAAGAGAGGGGCAAAAGTGTCTGTAGATTTTCAAGAAACTGCCAAATCTCACTGATTATATTAGTTCTCCAAATGCACTGTGGCAGTTTTCTTTCTCAAAGAAAGTATGACTGTTGTTATGAGAAAGGAACTACAGAGACAAGGCTAAAGTGTTTTATTTACTTCCCAGACCATTTGCTGTTTGATTTCACTGGGACTTCTCTTGTCAGCAGGAATTGCTGGGCAGAGAGATCAGAGCTGTCCTTTTTCTATCAGAGATGCTTTGAGAATCAGATCCACAGAAAACAAAAGATTTTATAGGATTGATTGCCTTCATTATCCTCGTTTCAGTAATATTATTAGCTGTAAATCACAGGACACTTTCATGTGGAATTACATTCTTTATTAATATCACAACTTCCTCATCCCCCACCAGCCACCATGCTCATTCATTTTATGCCTGAACTCACAGTTAAATTACTTAACTGAAGAGTGATATCATGGCTGTATCTTTCTGTCTTCTACACTTTCCATCTTTGTTTTTTAATTCTTTTCTTGTCAAATTGTACTGCTGAACACAGAATGCTTTTCTTACCACGTCTCATGCATTCAAAGTGCATTAAGGAAGATATAACCTTGATCTGCTTGAAAATGTTACCTTTCCCTCACAGCCTTGTGAATGCCTTCACCCGAAACAGAGTAAGTGGTGGCTCATCATTTATTAAAAATGCATGCCAGCACTTATTATTAAAAGGATGATGATGTTAAAAAAGAAGTTAGTTTGCTCCATATGCTTGATGTGCTAAGTAATTCCTTTATGCTAATACTCATAGCAATAGGAAGGTGAAGGGAAATAAACTACCTTGTCTAATTCAAATGTGGGAAGAAAATGAGTTTTTCTGAGCCACCAAAAAACTGCTTTGAGAAGCAGTTTTGTCTCCGTGGAATTGGTGCAAAAGTCATGCTGTTACATATTCCTTCTGTTCGGTACCTAAAAGGCTAGTGGAGGTATTTTTTCACACATTTTCCCAGCCCTGGTTTATTCCCTTTGTGCTTTGTGGGATCAGCACAAAAGGTCTAGAAAAGTAGGCTGGAAAAATCAGCGGTGGGTTGTCCTTGAGAGAATGGCTCCAGGACTGTATCTGATGAGGTTTGGCAGAGCAACCCCCATCTATCCCACAATCAGGTGCCAAAAGGTCCCTGCTGTCTCTCCTGATGGCAGGACACTTTCTCTTCTCCTGGCTGAACAATCTCAACCTCTCCTCTAGCCCCTTAATGGCCTCGTGGTGGGCCGTCTCCAGTAAGTTATATTTCTTCACAGAGAGAGTGGTTGGGCACTGGAATGGGCTGCCCAGGATGGTGGTTGAGTCACCATCCCTGGATGAGTTTAAAAGATGATTAGATGTGGTGTTGGGGGATATAGTTTAGGGGTGAACTTGTAGAGTAGCGTTGATGGTTGGACTCGATGATCCCAAGGGTCTTTTCCAATCTGAATAATTCTGTGATTCTCTCAAACTGGGCAGCCCAGAACTGGTCCAAACACTTGAGATGCAGTCTCACCATTGTTGAGGAGAGAGACAGGATCATACCCATCAACTTGTCTCTTAGTGGGGTCTGGGAAGCTGTTGACTTTGTTGCATGGATGCACATCCAGCTTGTGTTCAACTTGATGAACAGCCTTAAGGTCTTTTTTATTAAAGACCTTCTATCTGGTCTAAAGCTTTCTGTCTGGTTGACCTCACACCTTCCGCTAGTACCTTTTCAGAGGCAGGACTTGGCAATGCTCTTTCTTTGAACTTCATGAATTTCCTGTCAGCTTGTGTCTCCAACCACAAAGACTGCCAGTTTTGTATCATCTACAAACCTTCTGAAGGTGCCCTTTGTCCTTCTGTCCAGGTACCTTGTGGTGTTAAAGTATGCTGGCCCCAGTATTGACTTCCAGTGTACACCTCTGGTGAGTGGCCTGCAAAATGGACTTTGCATTGCTGATCACAGTCCGTTCAGCCCATCAGTTCAGTGCATGTCAGCGTCCTTTTACCTAGTCTGTGCTGCATCAATTTTACTTTCTTTTCCAAACAATTGGCAGCAAACAGAAAGTCCATTTCTCAGGACCACTGCAAGGTTGCATGTGTTACAGTCCGGTATGTCCTATGCTACTGTTAGTTTTGTAACACATAAACGGTTCTATCAAACAGTGCTTATCACCAAAATTAAACAGCATTGATAAACGGCTTGCTAATATTTTTCTGTGAGCCAGTTTTTAAATGGGTCGCGCTGTTCTTTTCTTTGCTAGCAACCTAAAATAGAAGTTATTATATCAACAGCAGTTTGCACATAATGGAACGTTATCTGAAATTGAGTTGGGTAATGTTGTGCCTTGAAAATTAAGGTTATAGTAGTGTAGTTATTGAAAATTATCGTAGTTTACTTCTTTATTTTTCTATTTAAAAGCAATATTCTTGATAGCAGAAGTTGCAGTTGGGAGTTCTGACGAGAGAAAATGGTCTCTTGGCACAGGCAATAAGGAAAATGAACGTTCACAGTGATAGCAGAACATTATTGAGTCTTCTTTCCCTTCATGGGCCAAACTCTCTGCCAGAATACTTGATGCAATTGCACAGATTTCAGTGGGACTTCAACAATTTATACTACAGAGAATACAGGACACTTTTTCATTGTTATTAAAATTGTACTCAGTGGTGAAAATAAGGATAGAATATAAGTAAAAACATTCAAAGCATTTTCTTCCACAAACCTTTTATTTGTGAGGCCATTTACATAAAGCAAGCTGTGGGCCACTTTTCCCTGGAGTATCTCACAGATGTGCAGCTGCAGCTCTTCAACACCAAGGAAAATAGGAGCTAGCAATGGACACCAGCAAGCAGCCAGGAGCCTGTAGCCCACATGAGGCACGTGGGGCTATCCAAGAGTCATTAGCATCTCCAAGGGAGTAGATTTATTACACCCACTTGAAATACTCTGGTATAATGGAAATTCAGGATGCAAGTTGTTCAACCCAGCTCCGATTTGTTCATTGCTGTCTTACTGGTAAGGATTGTGTTCAGGCAAGGCCACATGCTTTTTTTTTAAGAGAAGGGATTTCCCTGCCACCATATAAGCAGCTTCTTCTCCCACTCAGCTCTCAGTTTCAGATTAAAGGACATCTCAGGGCTCCACTCTGGTGGCCTAAGTTAAAGTAAGACTGGAGTGGTCAAAATCACTTGGAACCATTAAAAACATAATAAGGGAAAATAACAATTTCTTTCTACTACCAAGCAGAAGGGAAGCACAGGGGAGAACAGACTCAAGTACAAGGTCCTAACTATACCTGGTACCATGCACTAGATTTGGGGGGGTTTCTTCAGAGAGGTGAGCTTCACTGACTCTGAGATCAGTCAAAACCTGTGCATTGAATCTCTTTTTCCAAAAAAATCCACTATCTCTGTGTCTCTCCAGTGTGCGAGTAAGAACTGTCTGAAAGTCACAGGGAAATGAAGGGCTGAAAGGCTAAGAAATTTTGTACTTCTTTTTCTTTTTATATACGCTTTATTCCCACACATCCTATGGGAAGCAGAGGACTTCAGCACAGGGACAGCCAGAAAGATTCAGGGCTGTTAAATTAGCAGCTTGTTTAAATCCCAAGGCAAACTAGTTGTACTAAATTAATCTGTGAACCCTTGCATCAGAGATAGAGCCTCTGAGCAGCACAGATATTTCAAGATGATCTAATTGTAGTTGGAGAGAAGGGAGACCGTGGGCACAAGTAATGTGCCATGTGCCGAGCGGGGTTAGCACAGAGTAAAAAGCTGACATGACCAATGCAGCCACAGCACTGGGGATCGAAGACGTTCAGGCATCTGTAAAAATTCATTGCTGGAATCACCACTACAAAAACACTTGCCAGTTGTCATGGTATAGCCCATTTAATCGCTACAGCCAAAGAGGAAGGGGATAGAGAGGACTTGCAATGTTCTGCCAGTAAATACTGACTTTGTAGAGTACTGGTATACCCAGCTTCGTTGGGTGGATGACATTTATCTACCAAAATGGACTTCTTTTTAAAATTCATGAGGTTAACCTTCTGGTCTTACCACTACATGAACAGTGTAGAATGTAGGCTGAAGCAGCATTTTGCAGTTGGCGGATCCTTCAGGACAGGATCCATCATTCTCTCATTGCTGCAGGTAAACTTCTGCCACAGAAAACTCCAGATAATCTTCAACTGCATTTCCTAAACCATAAATAGGATGGACAAAGCTAAGATAACAATGCTCAATCTATTTTCCTAAAGCAGCTGACAGGAGGAAATGGATACCAAATAAATTTACTCATTGGAACAATAAGATGCATTTGGAAATCAAAACAGACTGCCTGGAATGATTTAGATCCAGCACAAGGTTAATGGCAGTGCCTTGCTTAGGTGGGATGGTGTTGGAATCCAATATCCAGTTTTGGAAGTGTGCATGGGTGCACACCCCAGGGCTTGAGCTTTAGGGAGAGCCTGGACTTAATTAGAACATATACATAGCAAAAGCTGAACAGCTCTTTTCATAATGCAAAAGAAAATTCTAAAGCAAAATCATAAAATCACTGTCTCTGAAAATGGCTCAAACTGGAGTAGTCTCTGTGGGTAGTAGGGACTAGGCAACATGAAAAATAGTCTGCATATATCATCTATAACCAACTGCAGTAAAAAACACTTTTGGTGAAGGAATCACTTGGAACAAGGATCATCCCAAAGCAAAAGCAATTCAAAATATACAAAATCTCTGTCCAACCTCAGTTGACACTCACCCTTGATTATGAGAGGTTTAAATGCTTTTGTGGGAAGCTTGTGTTTATCCTGGTGGCACATACAGAAGAGTCCAGTTAAAACTAAATGGAGTAGCTCTGTCCTTAAGAATGACATTGCTACTGAACAGGTTAAAATAAAATTCCACGAATTTGTGACCTGATTTAATTTTGGAATGATGTTTTACCATGTGTAGTGTCCAAGGGTATATACTGCTACTCCCAAAGAGAGGACATGAGGATTAACAGTGTGCAATGATGTGTGATGTCTTTGGTGCTCAGACTCTTGTTCATTTGTTCACAGGGTGGCTTGGCATAAGGCACGAGACTTTCTCATCTCAAAATACCGGTTGTACTGGAATGAGGTAAAATTACAAAGGTGCATCAGAATTATTTTAGTTTGAGAGACTGTGTCATATGGTCGCTACCCTTATTTTTCTTGTTATCTGGATTTATTGTGATAGTCTCATAATCCTCAGAGATGTGTTGAAAATCTCTTTTTTAAACTCTATTGAATTGAATATAGTTGAATTTCCCACATACACACACACACCACATGCACACACGTTCTTCACTTTCTCATTATGGACCATAAGGCTTTAGTGCAGCCCCAAGCCAGAGCTCTTCTGAAATCAAATGTGTTGGTGTTTTGTGGAAGCTGTCTTGCAGATTCTGCCAGAACAGATGTGCAATCCCGGTTCAAGGCAAGCTCCATGCAACTTGCCAACTCTGCATACAAATTGAGAAGCCAGATCAGAAACAATCCTCTTCTTTTATTTTGTGTTGGCTTAAAACCACTCTCTGAGACCAACATGCCACTGTCCCAAAGAGAAACACTAGATTTGGCTGACAGATACATAAAATCTCATGTTGTTGAAGAATTCCCCAGTGTCTACTCAGCACCAGATGTCAAAGAATGCAAATCTACAGCTGGGTCTGGCGCTCATTTGTACTCCAAATTCCCTCCTTCACAGCTGTTGTTTTCCACTGCCATGTACATAAAGCCAAATTTTCAGAAGCAAGAGGTGGACCATGGCTCCCTATATTGAGATGAAAGGATGTGTTTCTTTATTTGTCTGGAAAACTCCAGTTTAAGTTGAATAACAGTATTTATTTGAGCATATTCGAGTACCCTCACCAGCCAGTATTGAAAACACATTAATCTTTCAAACACAATCTCTTTCAACAAGTTCCCTGGAACCAGAATTGTCTTTCCCAATATCTCTTTGGAGGTCTGCAGTTACTTCTGTATTTACTAGCTGTGGCTGTAAGGCAGAGCAATGGTAATGAAAATGTTGTGTGAAAGGCACCCTTGGGCAGCCCAGCAGTGTTTGTTACTGTTATTATTCCATATCTGTCCAGATCACTAATTTTTCAAAGTAGACAATAGCATCAACCTAGGAGAGTGGTGATTTAAGATAAAAGAAAGAGTGCTGTTTGCTGGTTTTACAGTAAGCAGCAGCAGAGCTCTCCACCTATCAGATAAGAAGAAAGGAGGGACAAAAGTTTTGCATACTTTGTTTGAAGTGATATGACCCAGCACAAATAGCCTTGGTGGCATTTGAAGATCAAATAGTCCGAGCGTTGAGTACACATACTTCAAATCATAAGGGGAAGTTGTGGCAACTTGAGCCTGATCTGCCCAACCAAGGAGCTCGTGCCCAGGATGACAGAGACTTCTCTTTCATTCTCAGTTCCTGAAGTTTATCCCATGTAGTTTTATAAGTATTTACTAATTTACTTGAGTTTGAATAGTTTCATAATAATATCACAGTATCTACTGATAATCTTTGAAATTAATGAAGAAATCCATGTTCAGATGTTGAAAAAACAACCTATCGAGAGATGAGATTTAAATAGGAGAGTTCCTAAAGGAATGCTAAAAAATATGGAACAAATACTAAAGAAAGAAGGTGGGGAAGTTAGGGAGATTTTCAAATGGTCAGAGCCACATTAAATCTGAGATTACCAGCTGCTGAGACCCAAGCTGCAAGAAGTCATCAGGAAGGCAAAGAGCTAATTGTGGCCAGGATAAAGCACAAAAGGTGCCTGAGGTCTGCAGTCATGTTTGGAAGTTCTGGGGGGGAAAGCAGTGTCACCTATAAAATCATTATGAGAGAGGGTTATAAGTTTTTTCAACTGCAAAGGATTTAATCCCTAGGAACCAAGTGACTCACAGTGCTCACTGAATAAGAGGAAATGCATTTGGATTAATTATCTTGTACGCCTGCTTTGTGTTCATTATCACCAAAATTTATCTCAGAAGCCATGTGATCTGCCTGGAAAATAGATGTTTCTCCTCTGCTTCATTGCATAATAGCTGGAGGAGTCCATTATCTCGGGAAAAAGTTATTTCCATTTACACTGACTCTAAATATTTTATGATCGTTTTTCCTTCTAGCTTCCACAGTAAATAAAACAAATACATGTCAGACACAAGATGTTAAATTATCACCAATGTCAGCAGTTTATTGTACAAGTTGGATCCTCACCTATTTTCAACCTATAAATTGTACCATAGACTCTACTGCTGCCTTCGATTGTTTCACTTACTTGAGACTGTCAGTGCTTAGTCCCACTCCCTTTCCATCTCTATTAAGTCCCTCATAGTGGGTTTTGGGAAGCAGAGCTTGTAAATGGTTTGCCTGATGCCATCCAAGTAAAGGGATGATCATTATAATAATCACAAATGCCACGGGATCGATGAAATTAATCTCAAGTTTTGTAACACTGTAGGAAAAGTAAATCTATTTTTAAAAGTCTATAAAATAGATCTATAAAATACATAAATCTTTTTGAGTCCCAGGTTGAAGAGACTTGCTTCTTGCTTTCTGAAATGGAAAAAAAATATGCCCCCATATGTACATACGAAATATGTATTTTGATTATCACAGCCTAAAAATCATTACTCTCTCTGGAAAACCTCATCTTTTATCCATAAAATCTTCAGTTTGCTGGTGCAAAAGACACATTGATAGTGAATAAAGTGTTTCAGGAACTCCTTAACATTTACGAAACGCTTACACTGCGGGGGTGTGGAGTCTCCATCTCTAGAGAAGTTTAAAACCTGCCTGAATATGTTCTTGTGTGACTTGGTCTAGGTGATCCTGCTGAGGCAGGGGGATTGGACTAGATGATCTTTTGAGGTCCCTTCCATTACCTAATGATTCCATGATTCTATGATTCACATCTCTGTAGCAAAAAATATACAGCTTTCTCTGGAAAAAAAATAAAGAAGAAAATACAAGTCTCAAGAATACTTTTTTCCAAACTACCTTCTCTATATCTTGCAGGCTTGCAAAGTTTGGTCAGTGTTCAAAAGAGGTGAGGTTTAAGGCTGGCAAATAAGTTTTCATTTAAAGTAAATGGGCTCAGAGGGGCCTGGAACTGGGGAACTGTGGGTAAAATCAACTAATAAATTCAGTCAGAAACAGGGACTGACTGGGGAGAATGAAAAGGTCACAATAGTTTAGTTTCATATTTACCCTTCCAATGGAATTCCTTATTCTGAAAGCACTGAGTATTTTATGATGGCTTTTAAGAAAAACTTTTGAAATCACGTTTTTAAACATCACTTTTAGTTGCTGATTTTTCTACTTTAATAAGGCAATCAAACAGTCTTAGCCCAAAAATCTTAAAACAGCATGGTGATCATTAAAAGAAAAATAAATCCAAAATGGGCTTCCCAAAAGTCTTAGAATATATTTCCTGTTGGTTTCGTTTCTTCCCTTAAGCAAAATGTTTGCTCTTCAGATGACATTCACATAGTGCAGCACAGGCTGTATAATCTGCTGAGCTGTAGCTTGTGCTACAATTGAATTAAGTTTTTAGAGCATTTTCTGAAATGTGCTCTATAGATTTATTCATTTGACCTAAATTTTACCTAAATCCCTGGGCCTGTTTTCTCCTCTTGGCCACCTCTAGACCTTCAGAGATGCCTTGTTAATAGAGAGCACTGCTGCTTGGAAATTTATCTGCAGGTTAAGCTGTTTGAAAGAGGTCCTAGATTTATCACAATTCCTTAAATTCAGCTTTCAAAAGGAGATATAATTCCAAATGCAACCCTTGACATTTTTTTTTCCCTTGACTGTTCATACAGGGTTTTTTGAGTTCACTCAATGAATAGGAATATTTACAGGGATGTTTTGAGACCATTTACTAGAGTAGAATAGTACTAGCAGGATGTACTGTTCCTCATCCTACTTGGGAATTGTATATCATAAGCACAGTTACTTCTTACAGTGATGCTCTTATGAAAAGGAATAGAAAATGTACAAAATATATTCAGCCAACAGTGCAGAATGTTACTGTTTTGCAAACCTAGACAGACAAGTAACTCCATTTATAATATAAGGACTTAATTCTCTTTCTATCAGAAAGAGTGTTACTTCTTTATGGCCTATTGTCTTAACATGCTAAGAGATTAGGAGGTTCCACACAAATATGAGAAGGAACTTCTTCATGGTGAGGGTGACAGAGCACTGGAAGGGGCTGCTCAGGGGTGTTATGGAGTCTCCTTCTCTGGAGACACTTAAAACCCACCTGGATATGCTCCTGTGCAACTTGGTCTAGGTGATCCTGCTGTGGCGGGTGATTGGACTGGATGATCTTTTGAGGTTCTAATGTTCTGTGATTCTGTGAGATGGCAAGTAGTAATCTGAAGACCCTGAGTGCCAGTTGCACCATTTCACCCAGAGATGACATGATTTTATTATCATGGCCTGACAGGACTTGTGTTTGCTGTACTTTCTCTAGCTAGGTTGTATCAACGGTTCACACAATATAGCAGACGAACTCTATTTTGATAAACCAAAGAATATGGTCTCTGGATAACATTGGAAAGATCTGGGAAAAGAGATTCCTTTTGCTGTTGGATTTCTATATGAAAAACATTTCCATGCAACAACTCAGGGTGAGGCAATAGCATTTGCTGTACCTGCAAAGAAATGTTGGCCAAGGAAATATCCTCCAAGAAGTGTAATTTCCTTTCAAATACTTATTTCAGTGAACATCTTTTGTTCTTATTTATAGACATTAATACAAAGCCAGTCTGTCACTTTAGATATCTAAATGAACATGTTCTTTACCTGTCCATCCATCCCATGCCTAGCAATTGTCACAGAAATCTCAACTCCTACCTTATTTCTACTTTCCAGCCCTTGTCAAGTCCTGAAAAAGGAGTAAAGGAGAAGAGAGCAAAATCTGAAGGACAAAACATTCCTGGATTAAGGTCAGGAACAATGTCAAGTTGAGGTGAACACATGAAAAACCTTTTTGCTAAAATTCAGAGGTATAGGTGCAATTTTGGTCCTTCCACCTGTGGGCACTGAGCTACTGAGTGCTGGGTGAGAGAAAAAGCTGAATTCTTCAAGCTCAATATTTCTTTAGGAGTCATATTCATTTAGATTGTCCAGCTCATCTGAAGGATTGGGGTGTTATGATACCTCTACTCCACACTAGGCTAAAACTGTAAAGGCAGAGGTATTATAACCTCACATATTATAATCTTAATACTAGTACTACTGCTGTGTGTGGGTTTTACAACTTCAGCTTAATGCAGAAAGCACTTTTCAGATGGTCTTTGGCTTTTGCAAGCCCTGAGTATCTGTGACATTTGTGAGTCCCCAGAGACCCCCTTCCTCTTCTCTTCTCTGATTTCCAGCTGGTTATTCACAGCAATTTAAGTTCCAGGAATCCCATCTATAAGTTAAATGACTACACTGAGAGTTCAAACCAGGTTTGAACTACATAACCCAGCTACCTACATAACCCAGCTGGCAAACCGCAAATGAGTGAATTGAGTTCAACAGGGACTTCATCTTCTGTGATGATGTTTCACTGTAAATTTAGGAACCAAACATTTGCCTGAAATCCAGGCAGAGAGAGGCATGCACTTACACATCTTCTATTACTACTAATATGCCTTGATCCACTTACTAACCTTACAAAGGGTTTCCCATGCAAAAGATATTTATTTTTAAGCTGTATTTTATCCACTGGATGCATGTTATCCTACACATTTATTATAAACTCTTATTTAGCATAAACATTCATTGTAAATCTTACAAAGCTTCAGATAACTGGCAAATGAACACACAGCAGGGTCCCTCTCAGAATAAAAAGACTAAACCAGCATATGTTGGCCTCAGTGACACATGAGCACATTCATCATTCCTCATTGCCTGGTGCTTCTCCTCAACAGGATCTTTTCCCTACCTCTGCTGCCTTCCAGTGGCTTTATTGCCTTTCAGCCATAACCCACTCTGCTTTTCCTTTGGTGTTCCTTTAACTACATTAGTAACTCTTGCTTTACCGTCATTTGCCCTATTTATGATGAACATTGAGAGTGGGGGTTACACAAGCTTCTCACAACTTCCCCTTTAATTTCTTACTTGGAACTGTTCCTTTACAGAGGAAATTTAAAGGAGTGCAGTCTCTGGAATATTTCAAATTGTCAAAAATCTCAAAAGTCCAGATCACACACACAGAATCACAGAGAATGTCACAGGTCAGAACGGACCTTGAAATATCATCTAAGTCCAAGCCCTCTTGCCCACAGCACCTGGTGTACCCAGATAGCCTCCCACCCAAGTACAAACCATGCCCAACCCTGCTTAGCTTTGTAAAACAAGATTGGGCTTTTTGCCAGGGTGGCATGTCCTGGGTAAACTGGGGGCACTGCTGGATGTCATTGTGCTCAGTAAAATCTGGTAGCATCAAGAGCTCATCACAGACCCCCAAAGATAGAAAACTACTAGCAATGACCCCTGTGTCCATGCCAGAGGAATGAAAAGCACTGGAGAATGCAGGCATCGATCCTGCTGCCTCTTGCATGCTAAGCAAGCGCTCTACCACTTGAGCTAATTCCCCTGCCCATAAGATACCTCAAATTAATCGACCTGCTAGTTCTCACTGTTACTCCTTTGCCACTCTCATCTAAAAGTAATTTTTAAAAAATAACTCTGCTACTTCTGGCACAAAACTCCACTTCTCCTTTGACCATCTCTCTCAATATGGCATCATTCCTCGTGTGACCCAGTGGAAACATGGTATAGTGGTATACAGGAGGGCATGGCTTATGAAGAGAGGCTGAGGGACTTGGGGCTTTTTAGTCTGGAGAAGAGAAGACTTAGGGGAGATTTGATCAATGTTTATAAGTACCTGAAGGCTGGCCAGGAGGGGGGGGACAGGCTCTTTTCACTTGCTCCCTGTGATAGGACAAGGAGCAATGGGTGTAAGTTGGAGCAGAGGAGGTTCCGCCTCAACACAAGGGGGAACTTCTTTACTGTGAGGGTCACAGAGCACTGGAACAGACTCCCCAGGGAGGTCGTGGAGTCTCCTTCTCTGGGGACTTTCAAGGCCCCCCTGGATGCATTCCTCTGTGATCTATGTTAGATAGTTTTGTCCTGCTGCGGCAGGGGGGTTGGACTCGATGATCTCTTGGGTCCCTTCCAACCCCTAACATCCTATGGTGGGCTTGGCAGACTAGTAGTAGGACCTGATGATCTTGAAGGTCTTTTCCAATCTAAACAATTCTATGATTCTCTGAAACAGCAAAGCATCATTACTTATCAAAGTGTGCAGCACATCTGGGAACTCCTTTCAATGCCAGTAGTGACTCCACAACTTTGTTCCCTGCTTCTTCTTGCTGCATTCACTTGTCACAACCACCTTCACAAGAAAACCCCAGCTCTAAGCTTACCTCTGGTGTGGATGACCATCTGCTTTCAGACTGTACATTAGACAAACTTCTTGGAGAGCAAGCAGGAAATTTTTCACTAACAGAAGTGTATGAACATTGACAAGGCTCACACAGGGTTCATTACGCAGACAATACAAGTCATTAAAGCAGAAAAACAAAATTAGCTCTTCTATCATTCAACTATGCCAAAACAAGAAGCAAATCACGGAGGCTGGGTATTATGCATGAGGTGTACCACACTGTTGAAAATTGATTCTTTTTTTTCCTAAATTATAAAAGGGAGCTTGCACAGGACCGAGATGTGATTTTCAATTCTTAGCCTAATATCACTGCTAATTTCAACTGCTATTAGAAGAACCATGTTTTCCTCTGAGGCATTTTGTAAAGAGTCATTCTAGCCCAAATATGCATGGGAAATGTTTAAGGGCCATTATGGAACAAACAATGAATATGAAAGCAACAGCAGTAAACTAGCAAATATCCCCAGCTTTGGTGCCAGGACTTGGCTCTTCAGCTATCAAGCAGACATTAACAGATGACAGATAAGTAATTATTCAACAAAGTTGGATGAAAAAGGCCTAAATGCATTCAAACAACACTTTAGGAAAAAAAACTGCACTTAATGTAACAACATCATTTTTGTGTGATGTTCTTGATTATGAAACATGGACACTGCAGTATGTGAGGTTTTAGCAGCAGTGTGGAATCCCTGATATGAAAATGAGTCATGCACACTTACATATTCACCATGAGGGTGACAGAACACTGGAAGGGGCTGCCTAGGGGGTTGTGGAGTCTCCTGCTCTGGAGATGTTTAAAACCCGCCTGGATGTGTTCCTGTGCAGCTTGGTTTAGGTGATCCTGCTGTGGCAGGGGGATTGGACTAGATGACATTTCGAGGTCCCTTCCAATCCCTAATGTACTATGTGATATAACTGGATCCATGCAAAAGATTCCAGCCTGTGCTGAGAACAGATTTTTGCAGTCTCTGGGGAAAAGAGCACAAAGGCTGTTGCATCCTATATCTTGCCTAGACCCTTTTCTGCTCAGAATGAGAGCTGTCTTCTGTAACAATAGGAACAGCTAGAAGCTCTTATGACCTTAAAGGAGATGACCTTGGCAGGAAGGCAGAACAGGCCTTTAAAGGAACACCCTTTTCCTCTCCTGACCTCAGGAAAGCCTTGCTCCTTGCCCAAGGGAGATAGATGACATAGGCACATGGGATACCAACAGCAGTGCCTACAAGAGCGTCTGAAGTGCTTTGCAGAGGATGGAGGTTCTGATGCATCTAAAAAAACAAGGGGAAATTGCAGCCAAAAAGAGGGAAATGTTAGACATAAGGAGCTTGTGGTTAAGTGTGAGTCAATTATAAGGAAGCATTACATGGTACAACAAGAGCTGGCTGAACATTTAGCTGCAAAGAGCAGAGGGATGCAAGCAAAAAGATATTGATTAGTGTTGTGGAACATGTAAGCAGATGGTATGCTCACTGAAAAGGTAAAACAAATCCAACCAAGTAACAGAATAAGTATTTCAATACAATTTTCCAGGTGTAGCTTTTTTTATTAGGATAGGGAATCGTGATAAACCAGTGCAAATCCAGATTCAAAGTGCTGAACATTGTGAGGGCACAGATTCAAATGCCTTCTTCAAAAGTATCTCCGGCAAAGTGAGGAGCAAACTAAATAAGGCAATAAAGAAGCAGGAGAAAAATAGTACAATAGAGTCCAATTCACTAGCCAAAGCATTATCCAATAAAAGTTCTCATTTCATGGAATCATTAAGGTTGGAAAGAACCTCTAAGATCATCAAGTCCGACTGTCAACCCGCACAACCAAGCCCACTGAACAATATCCCAAAATGCCACTTGTCCTGCATACCTCCAGGGATGGTGATACTGTGATGAAATATAAACTCAGAGAAGTACTCAAAGTGACAAATTTTAGGGTAATTTGCAAATCAGTTACTTATTTGTTAACACTGTTGTGAAAAACACCTTGTACATTACACAAACATTTGCCCAAAACAAAGAGTTTGGGTTTAGTAGCACATAAGTGCCTGTAGCCAACCAGACATGCCAGCCATATGCTGAACAATTTCCCAAATCCAGTAATTATATTGAGTTAATTTATGATCAGTTCATTTAAACTAAAACTACAGTTTAACATGTGCCACAAGACAAGTAGGTGCTGGAAGTTTTGCTGTATGCTCAGTGTTCTATCTGTCAGGAACCACTCAGTTGTACCAATTACATTTTAATTAAGAGCAAAACAAAGAGGTAATGTGAAAGATATAAGGAAGAATGAAAACAAATCCTGGCACTGCAGTTTGAAAAGAACAAGCAGAATACATCAATTATTACTTATATAGTGTCGTAACACTTAATTTTGAAATATTTGAAGGACCAAGAACAAGAGAAAGTATTGGCACAAACCCTTTTTACACAAATCTTTTTTGCAGAGAAAAGGATGGGAAAATGTTTAGACTGAGTTGGGTGAAGTGTAATATCCTGAGGTTATAAAAACATCTGATTTATGTTCCTTTTGTCATTAAAAGTAAAAAAAAACAAACCTGTGATTTGTCATTAAAATTTTGCCATTACATTTCTGTGTGTAAATAGACTGAGAGGGAATGGCTTAAATAGAAGCCTGAAGTCTGGACACTAGCTCATTGATTGCTTATCGAGTATTAACTTGGAATTGTTAATCCCTGTAGAATTATTCTAATTAAAGATTACTCCCACTGTTTCACAGAATCACAGAACATTAGGGATTGGAAGGGACCTCAAAAGATCATCTAGTCCAATCCCCCTGCCACAGCAGGATCACCTAGACCAAGTTGCATAGGAACATACCCAGGCGGGTTCTAAACATTTCCAGAGAAGGAGACTCCACCACCCCCCTGAGCAGCCCCTTCCAGTGCCCTGTCACCTGACTGTGAAGTTCCTTCTCATATTTATGTGGAACCTCCTATGTTCCAACTTACACCCATTGCCTCTTGTCCTAGTTTGACATGTACATGTATTTTCTGACATCACTTGCAGCCTAGTGCTTTTCATATTTAATAGGAACATAAGACTGCGAAACCCCCCTTTTAGACACTAAATACTTTCCCTGCTGACAAGGACAACCATGTGACTAGTTTGCTATCATTCAGTTATTATTAGATATATTAGACAGCTTCCTTTTTCTTTTTTTTTTAATAATATTGTCCAGGGAAGCTCTGTAAGTTTCATTAAGTTGGGTTCACTGCCAGTGCTCATGAACAAAAGGGAAAGACTTATCACGAAAACAAAACCAGTTATCTCTTAAGCACATGTGGATTCCTGGCATGACAGAAGTCAACACGTCCCTTGGCATTTGGTTAGGATTTCACGCTGCATTTATAGAAGGGGGGCTGTTTTCACTCTTTAGGGCTTTTCCCAGTTAGCAATGAAAAGCCTGAGAGCAGGGACAGGAATATAAATTCAAATTCTTAAAAAGATATAGGTCTGGGATTGGAACAGAATCTAGCAGTCAATACCTGAAGCCTTCACTCAGCAGCTTCTTGCTTTGGCTGGAAGGCCAAAAGTTTCCAGATAAGTGAATTTTGAGAACAAAATGTCTGGGGCAGGCCCAGAAATGCTTATTTTCTCAGAGGGAATAGTCAAATTATACTAAGTACCATCACCCATTTTTTTGTAAGGGCATCAGTGGCGACCACTCGCAGAGAAAAAATAAAAAGCTTTTTCTTTTCACAAAATCACAGAACATGAGGGATTGGAAGAGATCATGAACGATCATGTAGGGATCAATCCCCTCACCAGAGCAAGATCACCTAGATCAAGTTGCACAGGAATATTTCCATGTGGGCTTTAAACACTTCCAGAGAAGGAGACTCCACAACCCCCCTGGGCAGCCTGTTCCAGTGCTCTGTCACCGTCACTGGGGAGAAATTCCTTCTTACATTCATATGGAACCTCCTATGTTCCAGCTCACACCCAGTGCCCCTTGTCCTATCACTAGACAACACTGAGAAGAGCCTGGCTCCATCCTCCTGACACCCATCCTTCACATATTTATAAACATCAGTGAAGTCACCCCTCAGTCTCCTTTTCTCCAAGCTAAAGAGACCCAGCTCCCTCAGCCTTTCCTCATCAGGGAGGTGTTCTACTCCCTTCATCATTTTTGTGGCTCTGTGCTGGACTCTCTCCAGCAGCTCTGTGTCCTTCTTGAGCTGAGACGGCCAGAACTGGACACAATACTCCAGATGTGGTCTCACCAGGGCAGAGTAGATGGCAGGAGAACCTCTCTCAATCTGCTAACCACCCCCTTTCTGATACAGCCTAGAATTAAGTGAAAAGCACTTTTTCTTCCGTGTTTACCTTTAATGTCCTAATAATTTATTACAAATTTAGAGGTTAAATCCCATATCCAGAATATATGACACTCAAGGTCAAATCTTGGGATGACTTGAACTACATCATTTGCTCTCTAAGGGAATATTCTGAAAATTCTTTAACTGCTGAAGGATACAGACACAGGGAACAAGAGAAATAGACATTTCTTTCAGTCACTCTTTAGCTCTGAATGACTGCTCTTACTGATTAAATGGGATGTAATAATGCCAGTGTGAAACTGGGCTGTTAAAACTTTCTCCTGGGGAAGTGATACTTCAGGGACTTCCATAACTGTTCTTTTGTTCACAAAAGAGCATGAAGAATTTTTGGACTGAAAATCAGGATTTCCCTTCCAAAGAAGAAGTCTTGTAGACTCAGTTAAGCAATTGCAAAGTAAGAATAAATTGTTGGGTAAAAACATTCTTGGACTGACTGGTTAAGGTAAAAGGTGCTTGTATCTTGTTTGTGTCTGCTGTATTCTGAATACAAAATAAGGCTCACACATCCAAACAGACAGTGATTTTTCTTACACATTTAATTCTGCTGTGTGTTGCTTTGCAGCAAGAGGAAGGAGTTCATGACCCTATTCCCGGTGAGTTTTCAGCTGTTCTCAGCCGTCACACTTTGAAACCAAAATCTCTATCATTACACCTCAGCTTTGTGTCCCACAGTTTTATCTCTCTGCACATCTTGGTTCTACATTGATTAAATGGAAAACAATTTGAGTAGCCACGTATCCAGAATGTTTCCAGACAGAGATCTGAAGCAGGAGATTTCATCACAGACTGGCTCTCCCTTCTGGTGCTTTGAAGCACAACCAGAATAAATCATTTTCTGTTCTCTGTCCATGACATAATATTTGAGAGTCCATCAGCCTCCTGCAGCATTACCTGTCCTGTTGCAATGGTTACACGAGCTGGCAGAGCAGGACTTACAGTGAAGGACTGTCAAGAATACTTCTACACATTTGACAAATTACTAGAAAATGGACCAAAGTATTCTCAACGTAGCAAAGATGTTAATAAACCCTCCCTACCCACGTAGAAATTAAAGGATCTTTAACTTTCAGCATTGGTGCAGCCCCACCTCTAGTACTGTGTTCAGTTTGGGGCACCTCAGTACAAGCAGGACATTGAAGTTCTGGAGCAAGTTCAGAGAAGACCAACTGGACTGGTTTAGAGCACAGATCCTATGGGGAGCAGCTGAGGGAGATGGGGCTGTTTAGCCCAGAAAAGAGGAGGCTGAGAGGAGACCTTATTGCTCTCAACATCTACTGAAAAGAGGTTGTAGACAGGCAGGCACTGGTTTCTTCTCACAAGCAACTGGTAACAGAACAAGAGGGAATGGCTTCAAGCTGCACCAGAGGAAGTTTAGATGAGATTTTTTCACCGAAAGTTTTGCCACCCCTGGATATGTTCAAAAGCTGCATAGATGTGGTGTTAAAAAACATAGTTTAGTGCTGGGTCTAATAGTGGACTTCATAGAGTAGGGTATATGGTTGGACTTGATAATCTTAAAGGTCTTTTCCAACCAAAATAATCCTATGGTTCTATGTATCAATCTTTTACAAGGATGTGCCATCAAAAACAAAAAAGCTATTCTTAGCTGCTGTTTCATTACATTATAAGTCTACATAGACTATTCTTCTGAAAAGTAGATAAGAAGGCGATTTGTAAGATACAAACACAATAGCACTCCTTCTGCCTACACTGCTATTTTGGTATATATGCCTCATTTAAACACTTCTGAGCACTCTCAAGCACTTAGGAAAACAAACAGGGTCTGTTTTCTCAGAAAGCAAAAGGAAAGGCTGAACGACTGTTTCGTTACCACAAAATCAAGAGGTGCCACACAGGTAGTGTCACTCCCAGAAGTGTTGCTGTGATCTGGAAACCATCAACAGATCCTGGGATGGGTTGAACTAGAACTTTTTCCTGTGTTCATAAGCCCCTTTCCCCGTTCTCTGTAGGAGACAATGCCTCTTAACCTCAGCCCCAAATTTAAAGCCTAATTAACTTCACACATAGCCCACCACTAGCCCAAATTTTTCTTATAACCTGGTCTGCATCCAAACAATTGAAATGCACAGCATTTGCCTTTAGAGCATCTGTTACCTTGTTTTCTGAACTCTGCAAGCCACTGAGAATTTATTCTAAGTTGGAGTCTTGAAAGCCCATTTGCAAACCCTGTGTCTGACCTTAATTATTTGCAGGGTGAAGAGCACAGTAAAAGAGCATCTCCAGCCTTGTACCTTGTCGTCACTTGCCCTCTTCCCGACTCTGTCAGACCACCCTAGTAAAGACATGAACAATTCCCAAGCCCCGGTTACAACACTTGCATTCATTAAATGTCTGTAACGAGTAAATAAGGATAGAGAAGATTTACCCCTTTCTGTCGTCTTTCTGCTTCCTCACTGCCCTGAGAAAAATCTCCCAATTCTCTCTTGTACTCCAGCTCAAAATATACCTTGAAGCTTTTTGTTCGACAGCAATGGCCCCCTCTGAATTGCCCCCTTCTGGACACATAGGTCCCAGAAGCTTTTCAGGTACAAGCCAGTTACAACTTTTCAATTATTTCATGCAGAGTGGGAATTCCCAACAGATTTGTCTCCACAGATGAAGGAAAAGTGGCCCCATTAGTCTTTATTCTCCTCCCACCTATATGGGGCCTATAGGATACTTGCAATGCTACAGAATTCTGAAGCTGCAGAAACTCCGAAGTTAACCCCAGTCCTTGTTCTATTTAATGGCTGGACCTGTGTCAGACACAAAAAGACACTTTCAAATCTTCTCTTTCGTCAGCGTTTGTCCTCTCCCTGTTCTCAGGAACTTGATAACTGAAAATGGCCATGTTGGTACATTAGGGAAAATTATAAAAAATAATATTTCCTTCGTTTAAGATTAACTGAAGTTCATTAAACATGATTTTTTTTAAAAAAAACCACTTTCTTTTTTGGCAAAGATTTTTCACACTTAGACATTCTGCTTTGTCAGCGCCTCATTAGAGTGAGCTGGATGGTGGTGAAGAAAAAGGTTTTGCATTTCCCAGAAAAGTTTGTAACTACCGAAATCAGCCTCCTCATCTAATATAGATGTTCACACAATCACAGTACATTAGGGGTTGGAAGAGACCGCAAAAGATTATCGAGTCCAATCCCTCTGCCACAGCAGGACCACCTACACCAAGTTGCACAGGAACACATCCAGGTGGGTTTTAAGCATCTTCAGAGAAGGAGACCCCACACCCCTCTGGTGACTCTCTTATTGATTTTTAAACTTATATTAATATCACACTCCACAATCTCACAGAATTTCTATGCTACAAATACAAAATCACTAGAAAATATAAAAGGGAAGTGCAATACACAAACTATTCGGTTATTAGACGCTTCCTTTCCGCAGCAGACGTTGAGAGCATGAATTTTTCATTGCATATTTGAGGCAAGTCCTCCACCTAGTGGAATAATTTTTAACTCTCCTAAGGTTCACACAGTTCCTTGCTTGTCATCGTTTTTATTTCTGATTTATTTAAGCAGTAACAGCAACAGTTCCCTCTCATAATCTTTTATAAATATTCAACCTATACAATAGGGTTTTTTTTCCTGAAATTAAGCTTCGTTTCAAACAGCAACTGAAATATTTACTGGAATAAGTTTGGAAAGCTTAAAGGCCAATTAAAGAAAAACCAGTCACTACAACCTAACTGTATCTACAAAACTAACTAAACCAACAACCTCTGATACTTTGTTCATCTCGGGTTTGGTAGTTGAGCAAAGTTCTATTTTTAGAAAATCCAATATGCTTCACAAATACTAATAACACTCATATTTTTATGGACATTTTAAAGCCGGCAACATACCGGGACCTGCAGCATCAATCAGAAAAACTCCTCCAGGTGCTGGAGGAAAAGCAGCAATTTGAGCAGCTGATCATAAAAAATAAAATCCAAATCACATTAAGTTCTTGCTTGGAGCCGAGGTGGGACTGTACAGCTTGTATTCCAACATGACCACATGTACCTCATACAGGAATTCCAGTGGAAAGCAGAAGTAGCTTGGCCATGCAAAAAGTCATGGAATCACATAATGTGGTTGCAAGAGACCTTTCAGATCATCAAGTCCAACCTTCGAGCCAGCACTGCCAAGTCACCACTAAACCATGTTGTTTAAGGTCAAACCAGATGAATATAATTATCTCATACTCACCCCTGTGCTTACAGCCTCTTGGGAGGAAAAAAAAAGCAGAAGTGCCCCCACGAAATACACAATTCACATCTCAGAGCTGCTAACACTTCAGCTGGCCCCCAGCTCCAGTACCTGCAATCACAGCTGCAGCACAAAGCACAGAGAAATAAATGTCCCTTCAGGTAGGCTGGTCCTGAGCCACTTCAGGACACAAAGGCTGAGGCAGAGGATGTGAATTCACCCCCGCTGCTGCTGGTGACACATGCACTCCCAAAGCAATCAGTGGAATGCACCAAGCTCCTTGCGTGACGCATTATTTAATAATTGCATGGCTGCATTTCAAGTCACCTCCAGTTCACGGTGACTTGACAGCAAGAGCGGGTTGCAGTTATCCTGCACTTGAGATAATGAAGGTATAGATTATAGCTGAGAGCCCAGGGCAGACAAAAGAGGTCACACGTCCTGCCTGGATACATGTCAACATCACTTACTTGGGCTCATACATCAGGAACATCAGAAAGTTGTCCAGTCTTGTTCTGTGCACTTACCAGACCTCTGTTTGCCAGTATCGGACATCACGCTCCCTCGAGCTGATGAAGTTCCAGTTTAATCTTTCTCGTGGTGCTGGCTGACTCCATCACAGCATCGAGTCTTGCAGATGCAGGTAGACATCCTTGGGTAAGTCAGCTCCCAGCCAGCTCCACATCTCACGTGAACATTGTGCTGTCGGCACAGCAGCAGCAGGCAGATGTCCCCAAAGCACAGGGAGGGGAACAGAGACAGGAGGATGCTAAAATTGATCTGAATAGATCACAAACAACCACCAGCAGAGAAAAGACACTTAACTCAGACCTTTTACTATATGCTAATACTAGATAGCCTTCAAAAACAGGGTGTTATCACAGAATTACAGAGTATTACGGGTTGGAAGGGACCTCAAAAGATCATCTAAGTCCAACTCCCTCTGCCAGAGCCGGGTTTATCCGGGTTTATCTCCCACGGCATCCTCACAGGCAAACTAAGGCAATGTGGACTGATGATTGGGTAGTGAGGTGGACTGTGAACTGGCTGAAGGATAGAAGCCAGTGAGTAGTGGTCAGTGGGACAGAGTCTAGTTGGAGGCCTGTATCTTGTGGACTCTGCCAAGGGTCGCTACTGGGACCAGTCCTATTCAATCCATTCATTAATGACTTGGATGAGGGATTAGGGTGCACTGTCAGCAAGTTTGCTGATAACACAAAGCTGGGTGGTGTCGCTGACACCCCAGCAGACTGTGCTGCCATTCAGCAGGACCTGGACATGTTGGAGGGCTGGGCAGGGAGTACTTGAATGAAATATAGCAAGAGCAGTGTAGAGTCTTGCATCTGAGCAAGAACAACCCAGGTATCAGTAGAGGTTCAGGACTGACCTATTGGAGAGCAGTGTAGGAGAAAAGGACCTGGGGGTCCTGGTGGAGAGCAGGATGACCATGAGCCAGAAACATGCCCTTGTGGCCAAGAGGACCAAAATCCTGCTGGGGTAGATCAGAATGGGGGTGGTTAGCAGATCAAGAGAGGTTCTTCTGCCCCTCTATTCTGCACTGGTGAGACCACATCTGGAGTATTGTGTACAGTTCTGCAACCCTCAGTTAAAGAAGGACACTGAGCTGCTGGAGAGAGTCCAGCTCAGAGCAACGAGGATGATGAAGGAAGTGGAGCACCATCTTTATGAGGGGAGGCTGAGGGAGCTGGGTCTCTTTAGCTTGGAGAAGAGGAGACTGAGGGGTGACTTCATGAATGTTTATAAATATGTGAGGCGTGGGTATCAGGAGGATGGAGCCAGGCTCTTCTCAGTGTCATCTAGTGATAGGACAAGGGGCAATAGGTGAGAGCTGGAACACAAGAGGTTCCATATGAATGTAAGTAGGAACTACTTCCCAGTGAGGGTGATGGAGCACTGGAACAGGATGCCCAGGGAGGTTGTGGAGTCTCCTTCTCTGGAGACATTTAAGACCTGCCTGGATACATTTCTGTGTGGCTTGGTCTAGGTGATCCTGCTGTTGCAGGGGGATTGGAGTAGATGATCCTTTGAGATCCCTTCCAATCCCTGATGTTCTGTGATGCTGTGACCCACAATTGAAGGCAATTTCTTCATTATGTTATCATTATCGTTAGGGTTATGAGAAATACTTATTTGCCAATAAACTGGGTCCAGGTAGAATTCTCAGCGCAGCAGTTTATGTTCTTACAAGATTGGATGTCCTACCGAGCAGGCACACACATCACAGATTTAGCAGTGATTTATATTTCCCTTGACCCAGCCAAATTTCCCTCCCGTTTCCTCACCAAAGTACTCCAGGGTTTACAGTCCATCCAAAGCACCTAATTATTAATTTTGCAAAGTTTCTCCCACTGCTCACTCTCAGTCTGTCTCCTAATTTGTTGAGCTATGTCCCCTTTGATTGGCTTGGGTTTCAGTGAGATAAGATAAATAGTAGACCCATGTTATCCACAAGTGAAGCCAGAAGCCTTTACGTCCATCTCTTTTCTTCCTAACAAGTTGTGTTCAAGTATCATACGGTGAAAACAGCATTCATACCCTCACAGGGTCATAATGGACATAGAATAACTTTCCCTTGGGACTGGACAGGGATTAAAATAATTTCTTTTTTCCTAATGATGATAAATGCAAAACATGTTCAGTAGCTGTGGTTCCTTTTTTATCTGGGTTACACAGACAGAATCTGTCACACTGCTCTCTTACAAATTGAGAAGTTTAAAACCCGCCTGGATATGTTCCTGTGCAGCTTGGTCTAGGTGATCCTGCTGTGGCTGGGGGATTGGACTAGATGATCTTTCATGATCCTTTCCAGTCCCTGTGACCTTTTACCAAGCACTTTGGAAAATCTCAAATGCATCTCAGATACGGAAGTTGTCTGTTTGCAAGGGACATTCTGAGTTAGGATTGTGGATATTCTAGGAGATGTGTTGCCTGTTTACATGCACATGAGCTAGTTTTTCTCTGTTACCTGTGCCTCACTGAAAAGTTACAAGAGAAGTTTTAGAAACTTCTCTTGTAACTTTAGTATAGTACCAGAGATTCATCACTTGCAAACCTAGACATATTTGAGAAATATGTTGATGTAGCCTGGAGAACAAAGAGCTGAGTCTTTTTAGTTTGAAGAGGAAGAGGCTGAGAGGAGACCTCAACAGTCTCTGCAACTACCTGAAAGGACGCTGTGGAGAGGTTTGTGCTGGTCTCTTCTCACAAGTGATAGAAAAGAGGGAATGGGTAGGTTTACACTTGATATTAGGAAACATTTTTTAACAGAAAGGGTGGTCAGGCACTGGAATGGGCTTCCCAGGGAGGTGGTTGAGTCACCCTTCCTGGATGTGTTTAAAGATCATTTGTATGAGGTGTTGAGGGATATGGTTTAGGGGTGAACTTGTAAGGTAGGGTAGGTGATTGGACTTGAAGATCCTAGGGGTCTTTTCCAACCAGAGTGATTCTGTGAAGGTTCTGTGAAGGATATCCTCAAGCAAGGAACTCTGAGTTTGCTATTGGGACAACAACAGCTAAACATGTTATTTTCTTCAAGCCTAAGATCACCTTTCTGTCAGTGGGAGGAAAGAAATTTAGGCAAGGGAGTGGCTGCTATTGTCATGCCATTACAATTGGAGACATGGATTGTTTTTAATGTTCTTTCCATTCCCAGTTAAGCAAAATAGATTGCCATCCTGGCCTTTAAATGGTCCCTTCAAATCCTGGTGTTTTCCTGCCTCTCTAAAACAGGAAGAGATTTAGAGTGGGTGACCGCAGGAAAAAAACTATGCAGCCACATCTGCATTAATCTTGCCATGTTTTCTGCAGGATTTGGGATATTCATAACTGTGCCTTTGTCTTGTTTTTTGGACTAGCCACTTGTTTCCCAGCACCCTTGAAAACAGTTTTAAGGATCTGGGACAGAAAAATAATTCTTCCAAGACAACTGATCTCTTCATTCGTATCATTCTTATGAAAGTCATTCTATATCCTTAATACTCACCAGAATATTTGATCATGAGTCTCAGGCTAAGAACAGACTGAGAGACTCTGACAAAATTTCTTTTATCACAGTCTTAACTAACCCAACTTAATGCAACATTTGAAATGAACTCAGGGAACTTCAGCTCATTGGTAAACTTGGGACAGCAGCCTGCTTCCGGCTGCAGGCTGCAAAGGAGTTGTTTTTCAGTCACAATCAAGGTCTTCTCCAACGTCCTCTTGATTGAGAGAGGCTTAGCATCTTTACTTACATAATCTGGCTGCGTAACTGTTACCAATTTGAAGATGTTAACCTAGTTTACAGGAGCTGAGTTTTCTAAATAAAAAGTTAAATCTATTAATTTATGGCAAGAACCCTCCAAATCCCCTCTAGCATTTGCTGTATTTTCAGCATCATTAGGTCCCACTTTCCCGTAGTTTAGCCTCAGAATGCTGTTACCTCTGCACCTGGAACAGCTCCTGGTCTTTGCCTATCCAACCCCACACTGGATACCAAACTGGAAAAGTAGTTTGCTACATATCCCTAACCACCACCACTTCTTAGTACTCCTTTTTTGACGTGGCCGTGTTGGAGGCCATGACAACATATTCCGGACAGGACTTACAGGGAACATAAATGAATGCACTGTGTTCATTCACAGCCAAGTATGATTGCTTCAATTTTTCAATTTATTAATATTTTACATACATAGAGATCCTTTTGTCCTAATGGATTCCAAAGCTAACCATTAAAAAATGGAATGGGAGTGATTTAGATATTGCCCCCCCATAATTGGATTATCCTTTCCTTGCTTCTGTGTTAAATCACTGCAGCGGCTCAGCCGACAGATGACCAAAGCCCCTGGTTTCTCAGTTGAGAAACAGCCTTTTCTTTGAGCAACAGACTTGTAATTGTAGCACAGAATTTGTCAAAAGATCCATTCTATCCCCTACTGAATTAAACTCATAAAAGATGCAAAGAGACACATTTGTGCAGCTGACAGTGACAGCACGAGCACTGCAGATGTCACTGTTGCTGTCACTTTGTCCCACATAACTCAGGCAGTCTGGGGTATCTTTCCAGAAACAGCACAAAGCCCAATTCAGTCCTTCCCTTTTAAAGGTGGCCTTTATAGTACATGGAATTACAGCAAGCAGGAAAAGGAGGCTGCCATTTGGAGAGCAATTCCTAACTCATTTACATTTCCAGTGTTTGAACTACAGTTTCAACAAGGTACTTGTCCTTAATTTGGCCCTTTGATGCCTCGAGAAGATGCTTAGGAAGATGATTCTAAGCCAGTAGGCTCAGTGTGAACTGCTGACTGGTGCAGAACAAGGGTTTTGAAAGACCAATATTCAATCATAGCTTAGAAATTCTATGTTGTGAGAGGTTAATGGGATAGCCACGGGCCCTTTTGGTTGAGTTGTTCAACTTGGTTCATGGCACACTGGGTGAAGACCTGGCTGAAGAGCACAGCAAAAAGGGCTGTAGTGAATGGAGTCACATCTGGCTGGTGACCAGTCACCTGCAGTGTTCCTCAGGGCCAGTCCTGTTCAATATGTTTATCAATGATCCAGATGCAGGGGTTGAATACACCATTAGCAGAAATAGTCTATCTTGTTCTAGTCAATTCTGCTTACAAGGGGAAGCCAAATCATATTTATAAACATTTTATTTTGTTCAGGATTGGAACTTAAATCAAGAAACAAAAGGGACTAATCACGGGACTGTTGCAATCATAGTGTTTTTGGAAACCAAGCAGGCAATACCATGCAAGCCATGAGGGGTTTTACAACACTCAAGTTAATAGAGCTGTAGTTTTAAACTTGGCTCTTGTAGCATTTAACTGGCCTGGCAGGAGAATTTGAGCTGTTAAGAGTCTCATTTAGCCAATGTAAATTGTTCCAGGAGAAGTTACTGTTGAAGATTTAGGTACTCACAAGAATAACCTAATGAATAGTTGAAAGATTTTTGCTTTGGGATAGGAAGACTCTTCCATCAGCAAAAGAACGAATATTTCAGAGAAGTCTTTGAGTATTATTTGAGGGGAAATGGCAGGGAATTACAGCAAAAATCCATTCTCAGATAATGAAATATTAAATTCCTTCAAGAAGAACTAGAAAAATAGAAATGAATACAACAGGCAGGAAAAGAAAGGACAAATCAGAAACTGGATAATGAAAACCAAGTCTGACATACTGTTCCAAGAAAGCATAAAGGAAACTGTGCCAGTGGAAAACCTGTTACGTGTCAACAACCAACACCAGAACAAAGAAAATAAAACAGCTTAAATCAAGGCTCCCTGTAAACAGGCAGCTTTAATCAGTTCAGGGTATCCTCTGTTAATTCTGTGAAAGGCAGCATTTGGAATATGAGATGGCACAGTAGGATCATTCAAAATGACATGCAGAAGAGTAACAAGTGATCAGACACAAAGTAGGAAACACTGGCACCTAAAATCTTGTGAATAAATTAGAATTACTAATTTAGATTAACAGATAAGAATAAAAGATGAGGTTCTGTGGGACATTGGAACCCATGGGGGAACAATTTCCTAATGATTTGCCCTAGAAAGTTTGGAGAGTAAAGAAATGGTGTGCCTGTCTGTGGACATAAATATATATTAGAATGTCTAGAGGGAATCTTGTGTTAATTAAGCACAGAGGCAACTGAGTTAGTTATTAATGGTCCCCAGCTGCACTGATCAATAGCTACAATAGTCCTGAAATTATAAACATGGTGCAGTTAAGTACAGTAAGTAACATGGGTGCAGTTCACTACTGTGGTATCAGTAAGCCCTTCATTATTTACAGGAAAATAGCCTACAAAACACAAGTAGTGTAGGACATTTACTAAAAAATCTTTTACTGAATATTTATTTTATCTTTGGTCATGTAACCATGGTCAAAACATAATTACACCGGTCACTCCATGGCTTCTGCATACACAATTGGTCATGGCAGTACACTCTTTCTACTGACTTATCCAGTTTCAGTTGACTATTTGTCTACTGCGCTTGCATTTCCCCCATTACAGTGATTATTTGACCTCCACAGATTTACTTATCTTGAGAATACTTGAGTAATGCAAGAAAATGCTAACCATAATTTTTCACCAATGGTAAATCTGTTGTAGAGCAGTAAATTTAAGTCACAAGTGGATGTACCAGTTCTTAAGCCAACTTTCCATGACATGACCCAAGTAAATTTAAACTCTCTATGCTAAAAATATCCTGCTTGCACTTTTAAGTGAAGTTTTGGAGAGGATCTGGCAGTAAAAGGATTCTGCATCACTTATCACGAAGACGTGAGTTGGGGGAGAGTGGCCAAAGAGACCTCAAAAATTCCTTGTGCATAAAAAAGTAAATTTTCTAATGTACCCTCTCAATTAACATCGAATATTGTAAAAGAAAGGCTGCTGTCGATAACCTATGTTGGCTTAAATGGTTTATTTTGACAGTCACTCAAGAAAGTGATGTTTCAGCAATGACTGATGACCCCCCTCAAGGTTTCTTCCAAATGAGCCGAAGCAAGCTCTGCAAATACCTAGAAGAAAAACAATGTCAAAACAGTGTGCTTCAGGTAACTGTCAACATGTATGGCTAAATTAAATCAACCTGAAGCGAAGATTAAACGTTGTCATTCTGAAATGCATATCAATCTTTGTGTTTATGGAGGGGACAGCACCAAGATAACCTTGATCACTTCTGTGGATTTGGGGAGGAGGATTCACACACCCAGCTCCTTAAAATCAGTGGTCAGCAATCACTGTTGGCTCATGGAAGCAAAAATGTAAGTGTCATGCTGAACTAATAACTGATAGTTTTGCTTTCAAGATTTAATATCTGAGATATTGAGAATGTCAACCACAGACCTGGGGAAAGAAGCCCTAAGTTCTGAGGCATCTGAAGACTGAAAAGGTGGTAGCCTGTGGGAAATGACAACAGTGCATTTACTTCTTAAAAGCCAATCATGTTATTCAGATCACTTTCATGGATAATAAAATAATTACAGTAGAGCAGAAATAAGCTCCAGTGAAGACTAAACCGCGGGGGTTACGATAGCTGCTATTTACAGAAGCAAAGCCTGTAAAGATTTTATGTAGCTATTACTTATACATGTGATCATCTCAAATATTTAGGCTCCCTCCAGGGAGCTGGAGTTGCACGGCTTAGCTGCGAGTTACTTCTATAAATCTGAACTGTCTGTTTCTCGTACCTTTAAATTCAAATTGCTGGCAGTATAACTGCAAGAGTCTATGTGTGATGTAACTGGACAGAAGGCACTGCAAACTGAAAATAAAATAAAATACCTAGGCCGGGCTCTTTGCTGTGAGACAGACATTGCTGGTTAGCGTATGCAAAGCCCAGGCTGTTTTCTTATTCCCGTCGTGCTCACAGATATATTTCTTGCTATTTAAACTCTCAGCATCACTTAACACATAAAAAAGTGCATGAGCCAAAAGGCATCTTCAGGAAGGTGTTAGGCTGCTCTGAACAGTTGACTCTTCCAATATTTACAGTCTAGGGTTCCATGCTTAGACTACAGCCATGTTTACACCTTCAGGATCTGTGAGGGTTTGAGGATAAAGTGACCCCAGTTAAAGAGGGAGCTATTAGTCAATTCTGAGTTGTTTCTCAATAGAAGCTGCTATCACGTAAACTACTGTGCAGCCTATTGTTAACATTCCTGGAGTAACTGCAACTCTAGGAACTGTTTGCATGGCACTATGCAGTTAAAGGAGCTAAATTATTCAGTGAAGTATCTTTTCCTTACTTCAAACCTTGTCACAGGCTGCTACTTAGAGGAAGACTCTGCTAGAATGGGCCATTGCACTCTGATTCCAGTAGCTCCTCTTCCTGTGGTTACTAGCAGCAATGTAGAAAGAGGCTTTCTCATAGGTTTGCAGTCTCTTATGTATTTAAATGATTCCTAAGGCCTCCTTCTTTTCTTATTCTGTGCTTCTCAGTTGTAACAGTACTGCACCAAGCTGACATTCACTTCCCAACATTCTGCCTTGAGGAAAAAGGACTGAGATCCGTCGTTGGAAGAGAGCTCTGGGGCACCCACTTCTCTTTCCTGACAATGCTTCTACAGAGTGCCCTTGTCTGAGGAGGGATTGTTTTCCCTTGCTCTGTCTTCCTTTCAGCAATGGTTCTCTAGCCATAGTGAGGTGCAAAAAACATTCTTGTTTGACAAAGAACTTAAACTGTTCAACTCAAGTCTAAAATCTGGTCTTGTTTCAATACCTGAGGAAACTTGCCAGGGACTTACCTGGTTTACTTCACCAGATTCAGATACTGAGTCGGCAGTCTAAGTTAAAGACATGCTAAATGTCTTGACTCTAATCAAGTGACTCTAGTGATATAAGAAGGGGAAATAGTTTCAGACTGAAAGAAGGTAGACTTTGGTTAAATCTTAGGAAGAAATTCTTCACTGTGAGAGTGGTAAGCACTTGAACAGGTTGCCAAGGGAGGTTCTGGATTCTCTATCCCTAGAATCATAGAATCATAAAATCATTAAGGGTCGGAAGTGACCTCAAAAGATCATCTAGCCCAATCCCCCTGCCACAGCAGTGTTCAAAGCCAGGTTGGATGGGGCTCTGGGGAACTTGGTCTATTGAGAGGTGTCACTGCCTATGGTAAGGGGATGAAAATAGATGATCTCTGAGGTCCCTTCCAATCTAAACCATTCTATGATTTTATGATAAATACACTCTGAGCGAAGTTCATCAGTTGAAATAAATTCTGTAGGCTGGTACTCCTTATAAGTTTTTTCACTCACTCTGTGCAATGTATTGTCCATAGCATTAAGCTTGTCTTTAGAAACTTTACAGTCTACTATTTCTTCCATAAAGGGGCAACAGTTTGTAAGAAGTACTAGTGTGATACTGAAAATGTTTGTTCTTAGTAATGAAAATTAGAGACAGGATAAAAAGAAATATCAGATATGGTTAACTGGGTATTTTCAAAAAAGCAGGATACAGCATGTAAATTTCTTTGGGACAGAAGAAAGCATTTCCTCACAAATAAAGATGATACCGCGCATAACAATGCTATTCATTTCCTGGAAAGCGTGGCTGCTGTTTGAACTACAGCATCCAGTGCAAAATACTTTTCCAAAGTGTTTTAATGCCACAGAGATACATCTCGTGCATCTTTCAGTCAAAAGCTCTTTGGATCCCCTCTAGCACATAATTTCACTCCACATTTACCCTAAATATAAACCAGACATACTGAGTCACAGCTTTGTTTGGATTTCTATAATTTCTGCTTATCAAATATGATACTAAACTTAGTATTTTGTTCCACTGAAACACATAATGGGGAATTTATATTTTTCCCTCACAGAATTGCACTCACGAGAATGAAATTTGTAATTTCTTATTTTCACATTCTTTAGATAGAATTACCAGAATTTTAATTCTGATCAAGGATATTACTTTAAAATAAGGCTCAGTGAAGTATTAGTTTTTACAGGTTGGTCAGTTCTCTAAAACTCAGCTAGATCACATGCATTCACAGAATCACAGAAAGTTAGGGATTGGAAAGAAACATGAAAGATTATGTAGTCCAATCTCCCTGCCAAAGTAGGACCACCCAGATCAAGTCTCACAGGAACATATCCAGGCGGGTTTTAAACATCTGCAGATAAGGAGACTTCACAACCTCCCTGAGCAGCCTGTTCCAGGGCTCTGTCACCCTCACTGTGAAGACATTTCTTCTCATATTGATGTGGAACCTCCCACTGAGAAGAGCCTGGCTCGATCCTCCTGACACCTGCTTTTTATATATCTACAAGCATTAAAGAGGTCACCCTTCAGTCTCCTCTTCTTCAAGTCAAAGAAACCAGCTCCCTCAGCCTTTCCTCGTAAGGGAGACGTTCCATTCCCTTCATCATCTTTGTGGCTCTGTGCTGGACTCTCCAGCAGTTCTGTGTCCTTCTGGAACTGAGGGGGCCAGAACTGAATACTATATTCCAGATGTGGTCTCACCAGCACAGAGTAGAGAGGGAGGAGAACCTCTCAACCTACTAACCACCCCTCTTCTAATCCACCCCAAGATGCCATTGGTCTTCTTGGCCACACGGGCACATTACTGGCTCATGGCCATCCTGCACATATATACAGATATTTATACAAAAATACCTGGAATTTACCACAAAACACAGGGTCAAACAGCTGCTTTCCACAAGTATGGTACTTATACCTATTTGATCTTTATCTGAGGTGTGGGTTGAAAGAGATATTTGTAAACTTAGTATTTGTAAAACTGAACTTCTGACCTGTTCCCAAAAATGGGATAATTCCATACTCCAAACTGACTTACATAAAACAAAACATACACGCTTGTTGTCATTACAGTAAAGTTTTCATTTAAGAAAGTATAAAGGAATCTTTTCACAATTTAATTTTAATTCCTGACAGAAAAATCAATTGAGATGAAACCCACAGAGTGGATGGAATGTTCAGAAATCCATTCAGTTCATGGTCCAAAAGATGTCAATGAAAGATTTTCTTTCTATTATAAGTGGAAAGAGAAGCAGCCTTCATTTAAGTCCTCAAATCATAGAGGTTAGGAAAGACATTTGAGATCATCAAGTCCAACCAATAACCCTGCTGCACCCAGTTCACCACTAGAGCAGATCTTTAAGCATCACATCTTTAAACACAACCAGGGATGGTGACTCAACCACTTCCCTAGCGGAAAAATTGTGCCTCTGTAATTTAAAGAACTTGAAGATTTGCTTTGATGCTGGTTTTGGCAGATTTTTTCATGGGTCTGACATCGTGCAGCTCCAATACTTTGTGCTTTTCTGATTCGTGTTACACAAACGCACATTTTCTAATGCTCCTGAGAATAATAATAATTAAAAGAAAATACATCAAATATATTTTTGTTAGTTTGCTAACAATTTCAAGGTTATTTCAAGGACCCTTTCGTGTTCCCAGTTATTATGGGTGAAATGTATGAAAATTTCTCAGACTGTTTACTTTTTTGTCAAGGCAGTGAAAAACAAGGTTATTTGCAAGGAAAAACAGGATGTGACAATAACGGTGACAAAGGCCATTAGTAAATAAGGCAGAGATCATGTAAACATTTCCACCGGTGCCAAATCTTACGACACGGATGAAGCGGGGAAACTGAAGAGCTTATTTCCAAACTTTGTCTTCAGCAGACCGAGAGCAGCGACTTAAACCTCGCTAGGCGCGTTTAAACCACAGGAGCTGGCACTGGCACAGCTCGCTTTACCCAACACATCACATACCGGGGCACGGCTGTCAGCCGAAACCGGTGACCGCAGCGGCCTTGCCCACCCCAACCACTCCCCGCTGCAGCTGGGGGAGCGGCTGGGGGCGGGTCCAGCCGCTCGACCCCGCCCCATGGCACGCGGGCAGGGCGGGACCCGGCTCCCTCAAAGCATTTCCGGGTCAGCGGCGGGTGCGTGACGTCGCCGCGGAGGGTGCGGGGGGTAGCTTGCGCTGGGCATTGTTCTCTCTCCTTCCTGCTCCTTCCGCCTTTCCCGCCGCCTCCGCCGGGCCCCCGGGGGGGCGACCGAGGCAGCGAGCGGAGCCCAGCGGGAGCGGGGCCGCCGCCCCGGTGCCCGTTAACCGCGTTCTGTCCGCAGCGCCGGCCCTGAGGAGCGAGCGAGCGGCCATGGCCTACGCGTACCTGTTCAAGTACATCATTATCGGGGACACGGGTAAGCGGAGGTGCAGGGGAGGCCGCACTGGGAGCGGCAGAGGTTGGGGTGGGGGGTGAGGGGGCGGGCGGAGCGCAGGGCCCGGTCCCCGCTTCCATTTCCGCAGTGCTGGCGTCGACGTGGTGGCTCCCGCCTCTGCGCCGGGCCCCGCCCGCGGACTGGGCCTGGGACCCGAGCTTGGGCCTGGAAGCCCGACAGCCGCCTCTGTATCACGGCTCTGGCTGCGGCATCCAACAGAGAGAGAGAAAGAAGAAGGAGTTGTCACTGCAGAAACTCACATAGAGTCGTTTAGGTTGGAAAAGATCATTAGCATTGTCGAGCCTCACCATCAACCCCGCTGTCCCAAGGCCACCGCTAAACCGTGTCCCTAAGCTCCAGATCTACATGACTTTTACGCAAGTCCAGGGATGGCAGTTCAGCCCCCTTCCTGGGCAGCCTGTTCCAAGGCCTGATGACCCTTTCAATGAAGTTTTTCCTAATGTTTGACCTAAAGTTATTGTGCTGTGGGGAGTTCCTGGCTAGAATCCCTGGTTAGCAACCTTGTTTCAGTGAGGCTGGTGAAGGCCATCCCATAAAGTTATGGGCAGGTGGGGATTGCTGTTGTGAGTTACCTTCAGCTCAGGTAGCAATAATTGTAGGCTGGATGTTAAGAATTACTTCACTGACAAGGCTGTTGGAACAGGCTGTCCAGGACAGTGGTCACCATCCCTGGAGGCTGGTGCTTGGGGCTCAGATTTAGTGGTGACCTGGCAGTGCTGGGTCAAAGGTTGCATTTGATCTTAAAGGTCTCTTCCAACCAGAGGTATTCCGTGATTCCCCTGCCAGCCCTTTCTGGAGGTGCTGGAGAAAACTGTCAAAAGAAGATTACAAGCCTTGTTTCTTTCCCTCCAATTCAAAGGAAGGTTTGGTATGGCCCTTTTCTTTACACAACGTTTTTTAGAGGTGGACTTGGTAGAGTTAGGTTAATAGGTTGGACCTGATGATCTTAAAGGTCTTTTCCAATGTAAATGATTCTATGGTTTGTTTTGGTTTTTATTCTGGTAGTTGTTTTCCCAGATGCTTGAAGTGGCTTCAGTGCTTTCTTCCTCACCCATTTCCTTGTCACTATTGCACCTAAGTGTTGTGCATCTGCCTTGTTGTTTTCCTCATGACTGCATAAATGCTGCTTTAGTAAGTTTGGTGACAGAGCTGTCATTTTACCTGCTGTTCTAAGGATACCTGCATAACTGCACTTCATACCAATGGACCAAATAATCTGTTATGGAGTATAATTATATGTTATAGTTGCATTACACATGAGATTGTTAAGCACATTGGTTGCAGCTACTATGTGACGCTTTTTTTAAGCCTACATTGAAACTCTGGAATTTATTTTGCTTTAGATTGCTGCAGTAGCAGCTGTAGTACAAATGAATCTCAAGTAGTAGATCAGGTAGCTCTAATGACAATGTTGGAAATATCAGACCATAGATAAGTGAAAATTCTGATTTGTGAATATATAAGTGAATGACAACTCATTAAACCACAGGGCAGGAGATTACCTGAGCATATTTAGAGGAAGTCAGAGGAGGTTTTGACTGCTCAGGGTAATGCAAAATGGTAGTGCAGGATTCAGAATGATGGTGCTTCAGAAGAATTCTGCTGCATCTCAAAACTGTAATCATTAAAATGGTAGAGACAATAGCAAACAGTGGCTTTGGTATGTTGATTGTATGCTGATGACATTTTTACAAGAAAATATGCTCAATTTAATGGTCTGTCTTGCTCTTTTGCATGTCAGTGGCTTGAAATGTGAAAAACAAGGATGAATGTGTGTCACTCTTGAAGTTGTTTCAGCTGCTTAATAGACAAATATAGGAAGAGTGAGATAAACATGGAGAGGAAGACCACTCACAAGTTTGGGGGTTTTTTTGTTCTTTTATATCTGTGGCTTTTATTCAGCCTTGCTACAGGAAGGTAGTTAAAACTACAGGAAGAATCACTGGTGGATTAAGCATGCCAATAGTGGTAAGTTGGTTTTGCTTTTATTTAGCTCTCCTCTGAGCCTTTTAGGTATTCTAATAAGAGGTGGTACCAGAGAGGCAATTAGCATTGTGCCTAGCTGTTTGTTGCCAAAACGACTCTGATGATTCATGTGTTATTGCTGTTCCTCACCAGTGGAACTGTCAGCTCTGCTGATGGAACTGAGTGCATCAGGACTGTCCTGTTCAGTTCCAGTAGTAGTCTGCCACAGCATTCCTGCCAGGAATTCTGTGGAATTTTCAAGTGTGATACATAAATTTATCTCTGTGACTTGATTTAGAGTCTTTTGGAAACAGATTGGCTGCCTGGTGACTCAGCAATTAGTTGTAAACAAACCATAAGGAGAAAAAAGTAAGGGAGCCAAAAGCAAAGGACAGATGTTAACGTTGAGGTACTCTTCCCTTTCAGCAGCACAAAACAAAGTGGGTTACACAAACCAGTGAAAATCCCCTGCAGTGATACAATTTACCTGCATATCTCTTCTCAGAATCGTGGGTCCACAGGCTTTCATCTGCTTAAACACAGGAATTCATTGTGATCTCAGGCTTCTAAAATGACAGACACAGAAACTGGCTGGGCAAAGACTGCATCTTGCTCCACAGCTCTTGTCTCCTTGCATTGCTTCCTTCATTGGTCATAGACAATCAGTGACTTTTACTGGTACTTTAATGCACAATTGCATTATGGACATGAGATTGAGTTTGTTCTGTTGTCGGGGTTTTTTTTCTTTAATATATAAAAGTTTTTACTCTCTAATCAGAACAATTTCAAGACCTAGTTTTCTGTTACGGGAGTGACTTGAAAAGTTTTAGCTGAGCTCAGGTACTCAAACAACATTGCCATAAATGTTTGTGGCTTTTGTGTTGCACCAGTAGGACAGTAGCAGTGGGATTTCACAGAGCTCGTACCTTTAACAGGAAAACACCAGTGTTATGGAATACTGACTGCTATGGCTGAACCAGGAAAACTTTTATTGGGATGTTCCGAAAACACTACAGAGTTTGCAAATACATTTAGAAGCACATGTGGTGTATTCTGTTGAGGGCTGTGCTTCTGAGACATTTGTCTTGTCATGTTCATCCGTTCTTCCTTACCCATCTGTTTTTGTCCACCTCTTGAGGTCAGAATGGACTTAGGGTGAACATTCTTAGCCCAAAAGAATTGGGTTTTTTTTACAGTTGGTGACTGAAAGTAGTAATTTTTTTCTGTATGATGGTGAAATAATCTTTTCATCTTAGAAGTTTTATTACCAGCAGGGATTAAAGTGGAAAAGATCCATGAGATTTCTGTAAAGACTAGAGCTGGAAGTTTTTGGGGTTTTTTTCCCAGAATATTTAATATGCATTTAAACAATTTTCTTACATTGAGCAGTTTTTTACTAGATTTTCCCAGAGAATGCTACTGAACTTTAGTGTACCTGCAATACCAGTTCTGAAACAGATCTCTTGCCACCAACTCATTAGCTGTAGCCCATCTAAATGTCTCTTTACGATCAGTGTCCCTATATCTTCTCTGAGCTTCTGCTTTTCTGTGATGTGTTATGTTAGTTCAGCAACTCTCAGAGCTTCTTGCATAACGAACTTTCACTGGTGTTTCAACTGCAGCAGACAGTTGCTGCTTATAAACCAGCAGTATCTCCAAGTTGTTGTTATTAGAGAAAGATGATGAAAGGAAATATAGTTGCTCACTGATCTAATTCTTCTCACTCTCTAGAGTAAGGCAAGCTGTCTAGTCAGCCGTTTCACTTGGCTGGAAGTCGATTCTCAAACCTTGAAATTAAGCAACTGGGCTGGTTTTGTTTTTTTTCAGTCCTTGTTAAATGTTTCCAGCTGCACGGAAAGTTGTTCTGTAACAGCCAGTGTTATTATGTAGCAGTATGCATGGCCAACACTGGTTGCCCTTATTTTGTGCTAGTATCCAACAATGTTTCTTGGCTAAGGAGCTGAAGTTGACGCGCTGTGATAGCTTGAGAACTTGTTTGTACTGAAACCAGAGTACTGATCTGAGCTACTTATATCTTGCTTGGAAGCCCTTTCTGTTTTACTTTCATTCCTAAAAGGTACTGGCTGCTGTGTAAGTACATTGACTTAGCCTTCTGGAAGTTAACAAGAATTAGCAACCTGGAAGTAGATGCCCATACAGTTTCATGAGGCTATTCCTCTGTGACCTTGTACTAATTCTGACCTTTAGTTTTTAAAAAAGCCCAAAACAAAAACTAACCTTGACTGAAACAATTTTATTCTGCATGGCCGGCAGTTTTCCTGATCATCCAGGACATGGAGAACTTTTCTACAGGATCTTGTAATTTCATTTTGCTTGGAAAGAACTTTTATTTCTGTATTATTAAAATCTGCAGTTAGCAGTTGAGTAGTACCTTGGATTGTGATAAAACTGAATGGCTTCTTTCTGTTTGTAGGTCTGCACTAATTTTTATGAGAAAAGGAAAACTTACTCTATTGGCTCCAGATACACTGTTATAAATCATTTATAGCACTATCTATTTAAGTTCCAGAGCTGAATCAACTTTAAAAGAGCTAAAAAGCCATTTTTATGGCATTATTTATTCCAAACTTTTGTAGCCATTGTTAAGGATTTGGGAAGTTATTTTTCTTTCCTTCTTGCCAATGTGTAACTTTGTGTGAAGTCCTTTTGCTGTGTGACTAGTTTAAATCTGAGTTAGTTTTGAAGTCAGTATTTGAGACTCTAATTGTTAGAGACTGTCCTTAGCCTGTTTTAAAGATTTTATTTTAGTTTGCTTTCTAAAGGATTTCAGCTCAGTTGGTGTTGGGGCTTTGGTTTCATGAGCGTGCAAACCAACATAACTGATGACACGTGAAAGGAGAAGCCCTTCCTTCCCTTACCGTGTAGTGACTTTGACTCAGCTCATGGTTCACTATCAACCTGCCAATGCAGTAGAAAACTACCTGCTTTTGGGGTTAACTTTTGACTTGGTGACTGAGTCAGTTGAATTGGCCCCTGATAGTGCTTTCTGAAGTACTTTGAAGGGTGTGAAGATGCTTGATGAGAGCAAGATATCAAAGGGGAGAAGGTCTTAATCTGTTTGCATGGTGACCAGGGTGATGTGAAGCAACAGTAAGAAAAATACAGTTCTGTGAGGTGGCTGAGTTAATCCAATGTTTATCTGCTGTCAAAATGGGTGAATCTGTTCAGTTACCACTCCTTGTCTCTGCTATGAATTTGTGCTGTTTAGTCATCAGGATCAGTGCTTGTTTGATCCTTCAGAGAACCACTTCAGCTCACAGAGATTATTTCAGAGAAACAAGACAAGTAGTAGGTACAGTCAAAAATTTTTGATGAAGAAATGGAAGTGCAGGGGAAATAATTGAGTGGCCATCAGAGGCAGCTACAGATTAACAGAGGAGATCAGTCTTTGGGATTCAGGTCTGCCACCCAGTTGGGATGAAAGAACTGTCGCTGCAGTTCTTTCTCCGCTGAGCACATAATCCATTGTTTGAATTTGTTCCTAAACGGGAGCTGTTGTTTACTGTGGTGGTTGGTGAAGTGTATCCAAGCTCAGCTTATTTGATACCAAGATATTTATTTTCTTCTCTGAGGGTGATTTGTTTGCAGCTATATTAAAGTGATTGTGGCAGTAAAATGGCGAATGAGTTAATAAGCAACTAGATATATTCCTTTTGTGTTCTATGACTGACTGCCATAAGACATGTTCAGCTCCTCCTCCTGAGTGTCCACCTCATTTCAGTTATGAGATTTCAGTGTGTTAGAGGCCTGGTAAACAGCCATAGTGTGGTTACATTACACCATCTGTATACCATGGAATTAGTTGCCACACAACTACTAATAGCTCTTTGCAGCATCTATTTCTGTCAGAAGGGGGTAAAATGCTCAAGAGTTAATATACAGAACAGTCTGCTCATGTTCTGGAAGTGAATGAGGCCACAGGTGCTTCTCATAACAACTTTGCTCACAATTAAACTAAAGGCAAACTCGCATAGTCTTAAAAATATAATATTTTTAAAATACTACTATTAAATATAGGCAATAAAATACTTTAAACCTAAGCTGAATGGCCACTACAGCTTCATTTGCAGCTTTTTGAAGCTTTTAATCAGTAAGAACTCAAACTTAGGGCCTTGCAGATGGTTTTGCCCAAAGGCTCTCAAATGACAGATGTTGCATTTTACACAAACTAGTTATTTCTCCTGTTTCTGTCTGTGATCTGCTTCAAAAAAACTTGCTGTGTAGAGGTGACTAGAGGCATTGGTTTGTGACTTGAGGACTTGCAATGAAGGGGCTGTGTTTGTCTGTTGTCATGCTGTGCTGACACCAGAGTTTGCACGTTTTGAGCCAATGAGCTGGTCTCCAGTCTTACAAGGAGAAACATCAAATTGCTGGGACACCTAATCAGATGTCACACTGTTCATTAGATTTTGAAATACTTTTTTCTAAGATTTCTGCAGGGATATTGGATGACTATGGGATTCTGGTTTAGCAAATGACTCTTAAGGTTAATAGTGAAAGTAATTCTAGATTTTATGTTTGGTGTCATCTGTGAGTTTTGGCTTTTTTGTAAGTGTGATGGAGAATGTTTTGATGATAGTGTTAAAGTTATCTGTATATGTAAACAGTGCTCTAGGAACAGAAGTAGTCATGATTAATAAAATTAATAATATTTTAAGATTTCTCAGAGTTCTGTACTCTGTGCCTGCAGTTCCAGTATTCTGCCTGTTTCTTATTGTAGAGTCATTTAGGTTGGAAAAGACTTTCAAGGTCATTGAATCCAACCATGAACCCAACTGTCCCAAGGCCACCAGTAAACCATGTCCCTAAGTTGCAGATCTATGTGACTTTTAAACATGTCCAGAAATGGTGATTTAACCCCTTTTCTGGGCAGCCTGCTCCAAGGCCCAGTGACTCTTTCAGTGAAGTTTTTTCCTAATGTCTAACCTAAACCAGTTCTCTTATGCTGAGTAATCTTGTTTGGCAAAATCTGTACCAACTTCCAAGCCACTTGTGTGCGGACAGGTTGCGCTTACAAGCCAGTGAGCTACAGACAAGAGATCTGTAAAGGGCAATGCCGCAAACTTTGCCTTGGGCTGCAGTTCTTTGCTGCTATAAGCTGTTGATCTGCTGGCTGCTGCATTTGAACTAACTCTTGTGCTTGTTTGACTCTGTGTTAAACCATTTCTGTTTGGTCTTTCTGTCAGATCACTGTGCTAATGCTGTGGACAACTGCAATTGCCTCATGTGAGCCCTGTGGACAAGTAGAAAGGGACATACTGTAGGTTAGAGAGTAGGGACGCAACTATACTGAAAAGCTTTGCTGAATTTAGTAGTAGGATGTGTTACTATATGCAAACCTCTGGTCCCTGCTGCTTGGTTTTTTATTACTTTATTGCTGTTACGTCTGTTCTGGCATTTGCTAGCCTCTTATATGTGGGTAAAATAGCCTTATCTTGCTGAACAGATAAAACTGTAGGACTTCAGTTGCTATGGGATTGCATGTTATATGATAATAGTTTAGTTAAGTTTTAAAAGGCTGAAAATACAGAATTTGAGCAGAACATTACTGAGCTGGATATAGAGTTGTGAGTAGCAGCAAGACCTGTAGTTACTGTGTAAAGATGATGTCGAAGACCTGAAGCTCTTTTAGGAGACATTTTCTGCTTAGGTTTTAGGGGCAGACCTGCTTTTTCAAAAGAAGGTTGATTTATTTTTTAATTTTTGAAAAACAGCTACCTTAGCTTTAGTGTTTCTGGAACTTTAAAAGCTGTGTTGTGAGCAGGCCATATGCACTTCAGTGTAAGTAAAGCCTGGTGCCTCATTTTAGCAGTGAATATCAAACAATATATACTATTCACTTAAATGAGTTTCTGCTGAATCTTAACAGACGTATTTTAAATCTGCATAAACTTTCCTTTCTTTTTCAGGTGTTGGGAAATCATGTTTATTGCTGCAGTTTACAGACAAGAGGTTTCAACCAGTTCACGATCTCACTATTGGTAGGTCTCTTTGGTCTCTGTCTCCCATACTAATGATTAAACAGCCAGGGTACCTCAGCATGTATTTATGAATTTGTTGTGCTGCTCTAATGCAAGATTCATGCTCTGTTAAAGTAGCAACGAACCTTTAGCTGATGAAGATTTGTGAGCTAGTAAAGCCAAGTGGACATATTTTTCATATTTTATTGGGAATTGTTTAACTGAAATAGTTAATCACAACTATAGGATCTCAACTGCCTGTTTATAAAAGCTGAAAACTGGGTATGGAAGAAAATTTGCTGTGCTTGAAATGCTTTCATGGTGCTGGAAATGAGCTGACCACATTAAAGATACAAACTTCTATTTGTCTTTCCACACAAACAGTGAGAAATAGGATGGGAATAAATTGTTTTGTGGACAAGTTCGATCTTTGGACCAGTTTCATTCACTGTTAAGCGTAATGAGATGCTTGTCCCTGATAAGATTGCAGAACCTTTGAACTTCTTGATGGTTATTTTGGAGAACTTATCAGATCTAATCAGAAGCATTGCACAAAATGTGTCCCTGGTGTCTATTTCTAGTTTGTGCCCTGGAATGAGTAGGCTCCCTGTGTTTGGGAGCACTGAAACGGGTGTTTGGGGGCACTTCAGTAGATGCTTGAGGCACAAACAAATATTCTTTGTGTAACAACATAATCAGGTGGTTTGATAGTGACTTTACTCTTTTGACAGTCCTCCCAACTTTGTGCATGTTTACCTAAGACAACTCATTCTCAGGCTGACCTCAGTTTTCAAATATTTATGACATCTTGGCTGAATAAAGAGCCCAAGGAAGGCAAGGGTTAGTATTATATTTTAATCTTTAGGCCGTCAAATACATGTCATATTCTATATCATTATATATATGTCACATCAACAAACTTAAGGGGCTATGGGAAACAGCTTCACCCCAGCAGGGTATGATGGGCACGATGCAGTTGTGGGAAAAAAAACACAAAGCAAAACAGTCCTGACCCCAAAAAAATTGAACTAGAGCAACAAAAACCAAGCACGTGAAAACCCTGTCAAAACTTCCCAACATTGGTAGGTAGGTATGGTTGACAAAAACACCCTTCTTCCCCAAAAATTCTGCAGAAAACAATGCTGCTCACCCCAAATAGTCTAAACAGTGATGAATTTTAGACAAAACTTAAGCTACTGGAGCACTTACTTTTCCTTAAGTAACGGGTATATAAAGTGCAGATTAATGGGGATTTGATAACCTTTTAAGGTATCCGCTATCTCCAGGCATTTGTCAGATCTTGGCCACTGTAGTAATAGCCTTGATTTATGCTTAATTTACAGCTGATAATCTTTAAATTGCTTTAGAAGATTGTACAAAAGGCTGAATTTTTTCCACTGAAGAAATTCCTTTTGTTTATTTGAAACATTATTGTTTTCCCTCAGTTCCTAAATTTAATCCTTAACTAGCCAGAATATTTGAAGCGGTTTTTCCCATGAAGGCAGATGAGTTTTAATTAATACAGTAATAAAATTTATCTTGTTGAAGGTGACATTTTTATGCTCACTTAATAGAATATTTTATTGAGAACAAATTGTAGGTTTAATTTCTTCTAAACTGGCTTCAGCAATCTATGACTGTTAAAGCCTTAAAATAACTGCCTCATGTATTTTCTGTTTGCATTCAAATGATGTTTTTCTTCCTCTTATTTACAGCTTCTAAATAGTTTGGAAATCTTTGGATGTAGATACTAGAAATGGATCCCTGACACTTGCTCTAGTTAATACATTTTTATAGCACCTAGAAAAGAACATTTTTCTTCCTTTTGGAAAACCTTCTGGAAAACTTCCCAGCTCTTCTCAGCAGCTGGAAAATAAATAAAAGCGGATTGTGAGATTATTTTCTAGAAACACAATGGTGAATTAACTTAAACTTATTTTCGTAGTACTTGACATTTTGCATTCTGATATATCCTAATAATATAATGTTTGTAAACTCTATTCAGGTGTAGAATTTGGAGCTCGAATGATAACTATTGATGGAAAACAGATAAAGCTTCAGATATGGGATACGGTGAGTAATCGTAAATTATTTCAACATATGGCTCTGCTAGCTTTTCCTTTGTTCTGGTTACACTCCATCAGCACCCATGTGAGACTATATACTTGGTCTTACAGCTTTCTTTGCTTTCTATAAAGATGAAAAATTCACTGAAGTTTGTTTTTTGATGTGTGGTATATCCTTAAAACAGTGCAGCCTTCTCCGGTAACATTCTTAGGTAACACTTGGTCAGGTTTGTAAGGCTGGAGTTTGTGCTGTCTTGCTTTTCTGTGACAGTTTTCTGTATTAAAGAACTTACTTCTCTAAATGCTCTTTTCCTGTGCATTCATGGAAGCATATGTCTGGTTAATATAACATCCTGGTGGGAAATTGTGTGTCTGGTAGGGCTTTTCCTGCTCTGGGCTTTTTTCTGTATAGTTGGATTGCTGATTTACTAGTGTGGCTGATGACTTTTAAGGTGAATCTCTGCTTTTCATTGTAGTTTAAACTCTTTCTAAGCAGGGATTTTATCTGCCTAGCTTAAATATATCCTACATAACTTAAAAATATTAATTGAAACCTTTCATACCCTAAGTAGATGGAGTAACTACAACACAAGTGTACATTGCTTACAGTTTCTAAATTATTGACTTAGTACATCAGCACGTAGTTAAAATTTTAACTGTATTCCATCAGAGTTTTGAAACATGGGGCATTTCTTTTCTAATCCAATCTTGGCTTGTAAGCATGTCTAAATTCCACTGCCTCAGTCCTGGTCTTGGTTGTAAAGGCACTGAAGGAATAGCAAAGCAAGAAACATGAGGCAACTCTCGATACTTTATTTATGAGCGTTAAAGTACACAAAGCTGTCTGTAGCAGCCAAGTTTACCATGTCTGTCATGTGTCTGCGTTGAGGAGTTCCTGAATTCCTTTTTCTTTCAGCAGATACTTCTGGCACTTATCAGTGCCATCTCCATAGTTTTCAAGCTGTAACAATTTCTGTTTGAGAGAATTAGTTTTATGCCTATGGCTAAGGAAACATATGAAGTATTTATTTTCAGTTGGTACATACTGAGTCACAGCACAAGCACATCTCTGATTTAGTGCCAGCATTATATACTTTTAACCCATCACTGAACAGGAAAGTGTCTTGAGCAGAGACATTGGAATGAGAGAACTTGATTAAAAACAGACACTAAGGACATCTTTCCAAAGAGAAGCACTTGACTTTAGGTGTTCCAGGCCAGATACCTCTATGCTCTTTGTTTACATTGTCTTCAGGGGATCACCTTTCTTCAGAGCTGCAGTGTGATATGATAATATATGGAAGCTGCAGCATCCTTCAGCAGGAGCAGTGAAGCTGACACTGTTGTATGTGTTTTTGATCTATTTAGGTGTTCTTTTTATACTATAACTCAAGAATATTTCACTTTTCCATTAGCATCATAGTTTAGGCCTGTATTGTACTGTCTGTCACTAATACAACATTGGTGATGAGCAGAATTAAACAGGGAAATTTAAGTTCTGCAGGAGGACAGATCAGTGATGATGCTAAGTGATACTGATGCTAGGTGTTATTACTGCTGTTCTTTAAATCAAATTTGTAGAAATTAATATAGTTTTTAAATAATTTAAATAATTTAGCTATTTCTGTAGCAAATAGCTGTGTTTCTGTTCACATCAATGATGTCACATTAGGAATCTATCATTAAAGACCTTCTGGCTTACTATTCACAGAAGTCTATCTGCCGTTTAATAGAATCAGGCATAGAATTGTTTAGGTTGAAAAAGACCTTGAAGATCATCAGGTCCAGCCATTAACACAGCTGTCCCAAGCCTACCGCTAAACTGTCGCTAAGCTCCAGATAGACACAACTTTTGAACACATCCAGGGATGGAGGTTCAACACTCTTCATGGGCAACCTGTTCCAGAGTCCGATGATCCTTTCTATTAAGTAGTTTTTCCCCATGTCTAACCTAAACTTCCCGGTGCAACTTGAGGCTACTTCCTCTTGTCCTATCACTTGTTATTTGTGAGAAGACCCCACCTCTGTACAACCTCCTTTCAGGTGGACAGTGTAGATGCTGTAAACAGCATGATGTCCCCTCAGCCTCCTTCAGACTAACTAACCCCAACTCCCTCAATCACTACTCAAGGCCCTTCACCAATCTTGTTGCCCTTTTTTGGGACCCACTTCAGCACCTCATTGTCCTTTTTGTGTTGAGGTGCCCAAAAGTGAACCCAGTACTTGAGGTGTTAGCTTAAATGTCTTTAGATATTGAAATACTGTAGTGTTGGTACTTTATAGTCAGTCAGAAAATAGCTTTCTTGTCAGTTTACCTGTGGCTGTTCTTTTTTTGGAGCAAGTTCTTGTGTGGCAAATCTTTGTCCATAGTGAAACTCCAATTTTAGTGTGGGTAACTACTTAAACCATAAAGGTTTCAAATAGGTTTATAACCTGGAATAAATCACAGTGATGTTTCTCATAGTGCAGACTAAAGTTTTCTGTGATGTGTTAGGAATGGATTTGGATGTCCTGGATTCCAAAACATCAGAAGAGAAGGCATGTGTATTTTTGTCCTACATGCTTGTAAATCCCCTTAAAAATACTTTCATTCTGGGGTGGAGACAGGATTGCACAAAAGACCAGTGCATTTGTATCTAAACAAGCTTCCATGTGACTGAAATTATGTCAATTTATTTATAACTTTAGAAGCTATATTTGATGTTATATATTGCTCCTCTCTTTCTGGAACATTTTGTTCCAGAGATCTACTCAGTGGAGAAGTCCCCAACATGTGGTTATCATAGATGGTGTGACACTTGTGTGAATTGGCTGTTTCTTACATGTCTCTTTGGTTTTCCACACATCTTACAAAAGTGTAAACTAGTTTAAACTAGTAGTAAATCTCAGTTTGAATAAGGTGTTCTGTCACTGGGTTTGAACAAAGCAGATGTGTATGTCCCTTTTTAAAAGTGGAGGGGTCTAGACCTCCTAGCTAGGTTGTGTTTTTTCTTGTTTTTCATGTAGATGTGTCCTGTAAAGTTTCCTTCTAACAACAACTACTGGTAAGCTTAGGTGGTGAAGCCCTGCTGGGATGTAGTCAGATAACATTATCCTTGAAGAAACTTTCCCAGTTCTTCAGCACTGAGCATAGAGAATTCACTAAAATTACAGATGTGTACTCTTGTGGATCCTCTTTCATTACCTAATAATTTCCCTGTACTAAGTCACAGCTCTACTTTTCATTTTAGATTAAAAATATGCAGTTAAGGAACTTCCAAGGTGCCCTTTCTGACAGCGAGGATGGGTCTGCATATTTTGCAGCTAACACCTGTGTGGCTACGCTGCATGTTTGGAAAGCACACAGACATTGCTGTAGGAATAGTAGTGAAGCTTGTAGGCACTTCTCAAGGATGCCACATATACTGTGTCTGTGGTAGCACAGTTACAAAGCTTAGATGCTTCTGGAATCCTGAGTGAAGACTGAGTATTGTAGCGACCTGTCTTTGTGTTCTGCTTACACCATTTGCTTGAGGTTGTGGTTTGGTCTGTACTGAGGAATAGTTAGGGTGTACATCTGAGCAGCTCTGTAGTTCAAGCAGGGATTAAGATATTTTTTTCTACTCTGTTGAAAACTCACAGCTCCTAGAGATGCAATTGTCTAAGTCTACTATCAGAACACTTGGCTTCACTGCTCAATATGATAGAAGCAGAAAAGAATGTTACTTAGCACTTTAAACACCGTTTGTTTATCAGCAGCCCACATTTTCTCATGATTAGCAAAGTGCTCACGTCACAGCTAGCACCTTTATCTCTAGAGGGGACGCATGCTCAGGCCTGTGCAGTCTGTAATTACTGCTTCCTGGAGGCAGATGTATCTGAGCTGGAGTTTCAACATAGCTGTCAGAGTCTGTCACCAGTAAGATCTTCCTGGATAGGACCTGGGGGTTGCCCAAGCGTGAAAGCTTGTGTTGCCTGTGTCAGATATAATATGGCCTTGGGAAATACCGTGTTCCCCCACTGTTCCTCACACACACACATCCTCACCACACTGGCCACTGACACAGGTTGCCCAAAAAGGTTGTGAAGTCTGTGTCCTTGGGTCACTTCCTGTAGTTCCACAGATAACTACTGCATATGTTTTTCTGTATTAGTATTTCTACATTAATATTAGGGGGTTTCTTTGCATTAATATTACTTTTTCTTAATCATGTT
>VXBP01002533.1:462044-493264 GCA_013400115.1 Rhinopomastus cyanomelas
TCCCATTTTTTTTTTTTTTTAACAGCAATGTGCTGTAGTTGGTGTCTTCTCCTTATGTGCCTTCTCTTGCCAGCCTTGGAGAGTTTGTCTGATTTCCCCTTCATGCTGCTTCTTGTCCCCAGCCACTCTGAAGTCAAATTCTTTGTGGTTTTGAAACCCACCAAAAATGCCTTTGAGGTTTGAAATAACAAAACTTTGTCTTCTACAGGCAGGGCAGGAGTCCTTCCGTTCCATTACAAGGTCATACTACAGAGGGGCAGCAGGGGCTTTACTAGTGTATGACATTACAAGGTGAGAATACCAAAGAGGTATAACAGTATTAAAATTATATTTCTTCTGTAGACATGTACTATGGTATATGACATTGTTAAAATGTCTGATTTAGTTTGGCTTTTTTTTTGCCAACTTTCCTGAAGTGCTCAAAAACAATATATAGCCTGTGCAACCTACAGTTTGCTCGGCAATAGTTTAGGCAGAGTATACATCAAGTCCCAGGAAGCATAAAACACAGTATTTTTTTAAAAACTATTTGACCATTAATATCTATATTATCATTATTGAGAAAGCTCATGGTAATAAAAATTATCTATACATTATATATTATGCATTAAAAATTATCCTGTTAAATATCTATTATTATCTGTCTGCCCAGGGGGGTTGTGGAGTCTTGTTCTCTGGAGACATTTAAAACACACCTGGATATTTTCCTGTGCAGCTTGGTCTAGGTGATCCTGCTCTGGCAGGACCTCTTTTGAGGTCCCTTCTAATCCCTAATGTTCTAGGATTCTGTGATTTTCTTGAGTATAGCAAACTTTTTTAACTGAATATCTGAATGCCATTCTGAAAAAGAGTATAATAGTAAAACATCCAAGTTAGTTGCATAAAAGTGGCAGGAAATGTCTACCATCACTGTGTTCGAGTTTGGGAAAATAACAGGTTTTCCCGCGGTATTAAATGGTCTCTGTAGAGCTTATCAGCAAAACGGTGGGCACTGTGCTTGGTCGATGAAGATGTTCAATGTCCAAAATCCTATTGGGATGTGCAACTCCATTTGTAGATCTTGGGCCTTGCTGCTGATTTAAGCAACAACTTTTACTGAAGATTTCCTAGACACTTTTTCCTTTTATTCCCTGATTACTTTTGAATATCAGGAAAAAACATATCCTTTCTACCAGACTGCCATCAAATAGATCTTTGATGGTTTTAAAGGTGCTTTACAGGCGTGGGATATACACAGAATGTACACATGTTTAGTGTGTATATTCTGTAAAATCCACACCATGCTGCCTTTGTGTACCTTGCTTTACATTTTTTATTCAGTTTATGAAATGACAGAAAACTGTAAACCATTTTCTGCCTCAAGTAAAACAAACATTACTCTGTTTGTGATTATTTGTTCTGTTTGAGTTGGTAGAGGCTGTTGGGGAATTCTAAAATTTTGTGTATGAAATTACAGATTCTTACATCTGTAAGAAGTCTGTTTGTAGAAAACTTTTTCAATTACTTTTAGGCAGAGCTCATTAATGCTCCTTGTTTACTAAATTGTTTGCCTATTCTCCCTCTCACAAAGGGATTGCTAGCTTTTATCCTCGGAGCATGTGTACCAATAAGTGAGTTGGTTACTCAAGTAGAAAAGCTGCTAATAAAAGGGAGAAGAGATTTCTTGAAATGCTGCTTTTTATTTTTGATTCTCTTCCATTCTTTAGGAGGGACACTTTCAACCACTTGACAACTTGGTTAGAAGATGCTCGTCAGCATTCCAATTCCAACATGGTTATAATGCTTATTGGAAATAAAAGGTATGACTTAAGCAGTTATGATTTTTATAAGTGGTCAAGATTTATGACATATTTGGATTTCAGCTCTGGTGGTTTCTTATATGTAGGCTGTTAACTTTAAATTACTTTCAGTCACAGGACTTAGTTGTATGATGAATCTAAACCCTTTACTAATTAGACTAATGTAATTCACAGCATGTGTGTAAGGTGTCTTTTCACTTTCAAAGCATTGACTGAATGCATGAAGTCATACCAATTTTTTCTTATGTTTTTTTACATTTAGAAGCACGTAGATCTTCATTAAGAGGAGGACTCCTGACTTTCAGCTCTTCTAAAGTGCTTTAGGTTTTTGGTTAAGAAGCACAGTAGAGAAAATGTCATTTTTAAAAGAAAAAGCAGCCCATACTATATGATGATGAAAATACAGTTAAAAACTTCAGAAAGTGTTACCCAGTTTGTGAACTACTATTTATTTGGTCCAAGGTTCTAAATTGGTTCCGTGTTGATGCTGAGACTTTGATCTATATTGGAAGTCTTTATAAAAACACATCAGCCAACACATTAATTCTATCTGCAGTTTTTCTAGTTTTTGAAACACTGAATGTGTAGCATCACGTCTAGGTATTTTTTTCTGGTTGTAGGGTTTTTCCAAATATTGGAAGCATCATCTCAGAACTTAATGGCTCATTGATTATGAGCTTTTACCTACTTGACCTTAACTTTCCTCCATGCCTTAGCAGTTCTTGAAGGTAAAAATGCCCGTTGAAACAATGGTGTGCATGCTTAATGAACAGCCAGATCATTTTTTAGGTACTGCTGAGAAAAAGCCTAGTGGAAGAGAATCTGGTTTTGCTTCTCTGGCCTGTTCACCTGTTTATTTCTTCTTTCCTTCTACTTCCCCCTGAAGCATTAAGGAATGGTGAAGCTTGCCCGCACTACTATACATAACCTGGAAAATTAGTAACAGCGTTCTTTTTAAATTGAGTGTAATAAGCATAGTCTTGACAAATTTGATAATGTCCCCTCTTGTATAAAATCAAGTCTTGGTAAGCCCATGATCAACTTCTTATGCTCATGCTACTAAAAATATGGCACTGAGAGAAGCAGTGAAGTGTGCAGTTTACTTGAGATAAGCGTTATAGAAGTTTGCCTACTGAAATCATAGATTTTAGGTTACAGATAAATGTGCCACATTGCTAAGAAAAGCTTTTAATTACAATTTTTAAAGGGAATTAATTTTAGGCCTCAAAGAGGATGACCAGAAGAAGACTCCTTCAATTATATTGTGTTATTCTGAGAGTGTCTTACAGGAGCTCTTGCGGTAGAGCTGGAAGGAAGCACGTTTGTACTAGCATAACATTTTTGAAGGAATAAATTTTATTCTTATGAGTCCCAGAAGTGCACTTGATAAACATTTATAGTACTGACTTATTGCCAGGATTTGAAGTGTTGAGCTATAATAGCTGAGGTTTGATGTCTGGTTTTTTAAAAAAAATTACAAATACTAGTGTTAAAACATGACACGTACTATACTTAATCTTCTTTCCAGACCAAAACATAGCTGTATTGATCTAGTAAAACCAAATGCTTCGAATTATTGGAATGGAGAGAGGAAGACAACTGTGGTTAGTAGAAGCAGTTAAAGATCTTTAAGAAGATATTTAGGTATCTCAGTAGTGAATTTTGACTGGGCTGTCACTGCAGTCTTTCAAACTGCTGCATTGTCTCAAGTCAGGAGGGTTGTTTTATTTCTGTTTTATCACAGACATAACCCCACAGTGAATCAATGTTTTAAATAGGATGTTTTTGAGCATAGCGTGGTAGGAGCAAATAAAGACATTGCTCAAGTTCAAACACACAATGTCAGATAGCTACTTCAGGAACATCAGAATAAACAGCTTGTTAAGATCTCTTGAGAAGTTTCATTTATATTTGGTTTTAATATATAAATGTGGCATTGCTGTTGTTCAGTATATAATATACTAAAAGTAAAACGCATGTGCTCCTTGCTCTTAAAGAAGCTTTAAAAAAAGAGCTGAATACTTATCTTTCTCCATGACTTACAGAAGTCTGTAGCTGTCCAGTCCAATGGAAGTTTCCTCTGTTCCTTTGTGTAATATTTCATTTTCATCTAAAAACAGGAAAAAATAAATTGCTTAACAGTCACTTCAAATTCTTCTGCTGTTGGAAAGCCTTGGCCTGGAGTTTGAAAATCTAAGTACTAGAACAGCTAGTTCTAGCTGGAAGAGAACAGCTAATGTTCACAGTAACTTATGTTTTCTTTTAAGTCTTTATACAGTCAATTTCTGCTGTTAAAAAGGTATTTAATAGAAAAAATCAACTTTATTTTTTTAGTTATTTTTAAGATCATTAAGAGATTGCTTATAAAACTCCTTTTACATTGTGGGTTAGTAGATAACATTAAACTAGAGAAGAAAGATGCTAAAAATGACAGTGTAGAGTTGGTGTTCGAGGAATAAACATCCTGTTAAAAATGTTTTCATGAAGTTTCATGAAGTGTTAAGTTCTTTGTGAGCTGGGACTCACAAAGAGTAGATCAAGCAAGTGTGATGTCTGTAGTCATATCTCTGAAGGACAACATTTATGTGGACTATGCGACTACTTTTTTTTTTTCATCCTAGTGATTTGGAATCCAGACGAGAAGTCAAGAAAGAAGAAGGTGAAGCATTTGCACGAGAGCACGGGCTTATCTTTATGGAGACATCTGCCAAAACTGCTTCCAATGTAGAGGAGGTAACTCTGAACACTAGTATTTTACTAGAACAGTTTTGATTTGTGCTTTGTACAGATAATCATCTAGGCTTCAGATTCCTTAACTTGAATTAGCTGCTCTTATAAGAAGGACATCATCTGTGTTGTGTCTGATTGCCTAGCACTAATTATGTTGTGGAGACTCTAGTTACCAATGGTTTTTTTAGATTTCAAGGCAGACAAAAATACCCATTTCTCTGGCAAAATACACTTAATTTTAAAAAAATCAGATTGCGAGTCCAAAGCAAGCCAAGCAGATTTACGTCCGTTTTAAAGAACTCTAATTTCAAGGTTTGTTCTCAGTCAACACTGAGGTGACGTGATCTAGAACAAGTGATATCTTTGAGTTGGTCAAAATAAATGAGGAGCAATAGAAAGCATGGTAGGTGCAAGATAGCATTTTGTGAACAAGAGATCATTTTCAGTTACTGAACAGCCCAGAATCAGCATTATCAGAAAAATAAGAGGGAACAAGGAAAGAAATTGTGTGGAATGGGAAAAGCAAGAAACAGAGGCTAATCTAGCAAACCATCAGCATTTGACCACAGGGCTCGGAAAGAAATAAGTTTTATGACTGCCTCAGGGTGTGGAAACTAAACAGGAAGAACAAAAATTGATATAATTCTGCTAAAATTAGATTAAAATAAAAGCAGAAGGAATGTGTGGTCCTGTGTTTGCAAATGGTGTCTAATTTGGCAATGGAAAATTTTTATTCTGTGGCTTCTATGAGAAACTAAAGGCTAAGGCTGGATCTGAAAAGCTGGACATTACAAGTTTGTGAATTTGCTTCTGGAATATTATGGTTCAGGTATTGTAGCAGACCATCAGTAGGAAATACTCCTCAAAAAGGAGAGTTTCAGAGGAGGACATGTGCCTGTAAAGCACATGTATGCATACACGTTGATAGAACAAGCTAGAACATTGCTAGGTAACAACCGGTGCCTCATTCCCCCTTTCTGTTCCCAAAAGAGGGATTTTACCATCCCAAGATATCTTGACCTGCTGTATTTGTTCCTGTGTTGTGTTGCTTAGTGGTTGCTAGACAAAACAAAGCAGTGATGAGAGGTGTGTTCCTGGGTATTGGAGGAAAAGTGACGACAAAGAAGCTTGAAAGCTAGTGCACCTTCCAGTAGCAGGGTTTAAATTATTCTTCCTCCCATTTAAGAGAAATAATTAGATCCTGCTTTGAGCTATCTGTCCAAAGTGGAGTTAGGAAGAATATCTATAAAAATAACAACATTACAGCAGTCTTAATTTGGGTTTTTTGGACAGAAATCCCAGTTCTTGTCACTGGGGAACTGAGGAGGGACAACATGGCAGAACAAAACTCTGGTGCTGCTGCAGTTAATGTAGATCTGCATCATAAAGCCCAAGCAGGCAGCAAAAAAAGTCTTTTGTCTCTAGTCAGAATATTCAATGTACAGTCCACTCCCATCTCAAAATACGTAACAAGGCTAAAAGACTTTTTCCTAATGGATTTATTCATCACTAGTTGAAAATCTGTTTGCTTCTGTGTGTCAGAAGTGACTGGACAAAGCCTCTAGACTTTGCTTTGATCCATTTGACATTGTTCCTGACTGAACTTTTTTACCTTGCATCATTGATTGCAAGCTAGTGGTGTAATCTTGACCAGTTTCTTTGAACAAATCAGCTTCTGTCTTTATTTCCCTTCTTCAAACCTGATTTCCACCACTGTGTAATGCCTTGGTGACTCTAGCAGTACCTCGTCCTGTTCAGTGCTTCGATCTTAAGACAGTTTTAGGATGTTTGTGTTCTTCGTGATTATGTCTAATAACCTACATCCTGGATAGTAGAAATGTTTCACAGACTATATCCTGTCAGCTCTTTGTCTTGTGCAGAACTGCACAGAGATGTTCATACCCTGCTTGCACAGTAGGTAACTGATAGTTTGGAACATCATGTAGATGGAGGCTCTACTTTCATAGTTCCTATGTAGTCTTCTAAGAATTCATTGTGGCCACAGAGTTAAATCGTTGTTTGACATGGAATGGGATTGGGTGAAAAGGCACTGTGAATCATTGGGATGATAGAAGGGTTATTGGCAGGGGAGGCCATGCACAGGGTTATCATTTGACTGCAGTGCAAGTCTTCAGCAGTATCATCTTCATTTAAACAGCCTCTGTCTGAAGCTATCAAGGTAACCAGCTATTAAAGCACAACTGAACTCAGTGTTTCTTACGTTGGTTTGTTTTTTCTAGGAAAACACTGTGGTGTTTCACTTGTATACTCCTTCATCTGAGGTCCAAACCCCAGCCACATTTGTACTTATTTTAATAATGTCATCAGTTCCTTTCCAATCTTGCATTAAAGCTACAAATGCAAAAGAGTTTTCTGGATACTATTCAAACCACGACTAGGCTCCATCACTGTTCAGAAGCTGACCTCCGAGTTTTACTAGTGTGGCTCTTTGAGTGGGAGTTGGTTTGAGTAAGTTGTTTCCCATATGGAGGGGATTATATAGCCCTATGCTAAGCTTTTATCAACTCCAAGTTGTCTGCACATAAGTAGAAAACAGTAATGGATTCATTATTTAGGATTAAATATGACCAAGCAATGGAGCATTTGTGCTACATGTAGCTGAACGGTTGTTCAGTGGTTTTGTTTCAGCTGTACCTTAATTTTCAGGCAGCTTTTTTGGTACTTTTCTTTAAATGGATAATGATTATTCAAACCCCCTGTAGCTTCAGCAGCGGTGCTACTCAGGCACAGATAAAGGAAGGAGGGTGGCTGTTGTAATACTCTGAAGGGTAAAAATTAACATCTCCTGGACAGATGAGACAAACCAGCTTCTAAATTTGGATTCATTTTTAGAAGTGTTTATTTCCTCTCCACACTCTCATTAAACACAGCTTATTGCCAGTAAACAAACTGTTGTTTGACCAGGTAGTATAGTTAGTGGGGACTTAATAACAAATATCCTAGGATTTCAGGTTTTAACTTTCATAGTAAGATAAAGTGACACTGAATATGTATTCTGACTAGAACCTGCAAAACAACACGATTTCTGGTTGCTGAGTGTCTTCCAAAAAAACCACCAAGCTATTTTAGCTTGTATCAATCCCACTATTCCTTCAAGTTCCTTGAAGTCAAAGTTCTGTGACCGCCCAACTTTGTGAAGCTGGCACTTGAGCCAGGTTCTCCAGGAGAAAATAGAGAGGTGAAGCCTTGTGCTGGTTCAGCCGTGGGAGTGAAGGGACAGGACACGTGGCTTTTGTGAGGAGTCAGTTTCTGCATCCTTGTGGCAAGCCCTTGGGCTGTGCTGCAGGTCTTGGAGCTTCTGGGCATCCCAGTGTGTCATCAGAATGAAAACTTCAGTTAATCAAGGATTTCAGGCTTTATAGAAGCTGGAGGTTCTGATGGAGAGGAGAATGATTCTTAGTTGAAGGTGGGGTTTTTTTTGTTTTCCTCGAGTGCTCTGTCCTTTGTTCATCAGCAGTTGCAGAACTTTTCAAGATGCTTTAAACTCTGTTAATGTGCATCTTCCCAATAAGTTGATGCAAAAGATTTCACTTCAGTAGGTACATAAATAATGAGTTATGATTTATGCCTGTGCACATAGTTAGCCTTTAGGCATTAATCACTTAATTGTAAGAAAACATCCGGAAATAATGACCCAAGTTATATTTTACAGCGCTACCTTTAATTTTGCCAGCAGAGGGCACCATGTGACACCAGCTGGCAGCAGAAACCTGCTCTGTTCTTACTATTCCAACATAACTTCCACAACAGAGAGAGAGGAACTTATTCCCTTACTTATTGCATTATTTTTACCTGCAAGACAATTAATTCCTTCTCTTTTCATCTCAAGCAAAGTAAACCTTACATAATTTTTTTTTTGTGATAAAATAGCTGTTGCAGTTTATTTAATTCTACATTTGGCAGTTTGAAAATTAATGTCTCTTTGAGTGCAGCATCTGGTCTGTTTGGTAGTTGAAGTTTTGTGTTTTGGCTTGTTTAGGTTTATTTGTGATGTTTTGCTGAGGTAGTCATTATGAGACTTGACTTCTTGATTTCTATCGAGGAAACTCCTTACACATATGATGATGTTAACTGGGATGTTGTGACTCAAAACCCTTCTTTATTAGCTTTCCAAGATTTACTTTCACACTTGCAATTTTCCTCAGCAGTACATTACTTTTATTTGCAAAAACTGAAAGACAAGTTGTATTAAATCACTGAATAAACTTGGATTGTTTAATTTTCCTGAAATACAGCCTAGAATTTCTATATTTGCAGATGTAACATAGTGTTTTTGCAAATGCGGGGGAAACTGCTGTGGCTTGGTTAATTTGCAAACAGGACATAACCACCCCATAAATAAGAGTTTAGTACAGCATACATTCCAGATAGAAGTTGGAACATGCAGTATTAAAGGAGATGTTTAGAAGTTGTCAGTTATACTGAGTTCAGCTTCTTGTACTTGCTAATTGGGGTGCTAGCATGGAATGCCTAAATCTGATATGTGCTCTTCCAGCAACTTCTGTTTTCAGTGAAGTTCTTGTGTGGTTATTGAGAGTCTGCTCACTCTTTAAAGCATAAGACAACTTAAAATACATACAAACCAGAAACAAATGGGAGCCTTGAGGGATTAAGGTCTCTTCAGTAGGAGTTTCTCAGAATTGATACTGACCAGAGAAAACTGGTACTCTCGTGCGCTGTATTTATACCAGGAATCATTTATACCAGACCCAGCACAGGCTGGTTTCTTGCTGTGCAGAATACCAGTTCATGCTGGTTGAACACCAGAATCGCCGATGGAAACATGGCAGTCAGGGTATGCCTTTTCAGGAGAGTAAGAATGGTAGAGCTAAGGCAAATGGAATATGCTAGGCCACTGTCTATCATCTTCGCTAAGTTATGAGGATCAGGAGAGGTGCCTAGGGACTGGAGGATAGCAAATGTCACTCCAGTCTTCAAAAAGGTAAGAAAGAGGACCCAAGTAACTATAGACCAGTCAGCCTCACCTCCATGAGGTGATGGAACAATTTATCCTTGATGCTGTCTCCAGACATATCGAGAGCAAGAGGATAATTAGGGACAGTCAGCATGGCTTCACCAAGTGGTCTATCCTGACTTCAGTAAGGCATTTGATGTGGTCTCCCACAGCATCCTGGCAGCCAAGCTGATGCAGTGTGGTCTAGATGATCAGGTAGTGATGTGGATCATGAACTGGCTGCAGGACAGAAGCCAGAGAGTAGTGGTCAATGGGACAGAGTCTAGTTGGAGGCCTGTATCTAGTGGAGTCTGCCAAGGGTGTGTACTGGGACCAGTCTTATTTAATCTATTCATTAGTGTCTTGGATGAGGGATTAGAGTGCACTGTCAGCAAGTTTGCTGATGACACAAAGCTGGGAGGAGGGGCTGAACCCCAGCAGGCTGTGCTGCCATTCAGTGGGACCTGGACAGGGAGTACTTGAATGAAGTATAACAAGGGTAAGTGTAGAGTCTTGCGTCTGGGCAAGAACAACCCCAGGTACCAGGATAGGTTGGGGACTGACCAGCTGGAGAGCAACATAGGAGAAAGGGGGTTCTGGTGGATAGCAGAATGACCATGAGCCAGCAATGTGCCCTTGTGGCCAAGAAGGCCAACAGCATCCTGGGGGGGGTTAGCAGATCAAGCGAGGTTCTTCTCTGCCCTGGTGAGACCACATCTGGAGTATGGTGTACAGTTGTGCAACCCTCAGTTAAAGAAGGACACTGAGCTGCTGGAGAGAGTCCAGCTCAGAGCAGTGAGGATGATGGAGTACAACACCTCCCTTATGAGAAAATGCTGAGGAGCTGGGTGTCTTTGGCTTGGAGGAGACTGAGGGATGACCTCATTAATGTTTATAAATATGCAAAGGGTGGGTGTCAGGAGGATGGAGGCTCTTCTCAGTGTCATTTGATGGTAGGACAAGGGGCAATAGGTGCAAGCTGGAACATAGGAAGTTCCATATGAATGTGAGAAGGAACTTCTTCCCAGTGAGGGTGTCAGAGCACTGGAAGGGGCTGCCCAGGGTGGTTGTTGATTCTCCTTCTCTGGAGACATTTAAAATTTGCCTGGATATGTTCCTGTGCAATTTGATCTAGGTGATCCTGCTGTGGCAGGGGGATTGGACTAGATGATCTTTCAAGGTCCCTTCCAATCTGTAATGTTTTGTGATTTGGTAGTTTGCAGTTCAGTGATTTCTTAAACAATATATATAATATTACTGAACTCACCATGCTTTTCTTTGTACTGCGTATCCATAATAACTGTGGTGAAGGTGTGGGATTAAGTATTGTTAAATCAGCTTTCTGGTGTCTTCTACTATTATTTTTCAGGTCAGATACATTCCTTCAGTGACCTGTTCCTGAACACAGAATCCAGAAGGTGTTTTGCACCAAAGTTATGTTAGTTTGGAGTTTGTAGTCTGGAAAGCTCTAGTAAAACTCTAGGTCTAAAGTAATCTTTACAGTTCGAATATCATTCTCGTGAAACAAATTCCAAGAGCCTGGGCATGTTTGGCCAACATCTTCTAGAATGGCTACAAGTGCCAGTTGCTAAGTGCTTGTTTACACAAAGTTATCATAACACATTTTTAAGACTTCCAAATTCTGTTTAAAGTCCTGCTGACTGTGAAGCAGTGAAGTATTCTCAGAGACTCCAGCTGGATGAAGTTTTTGACTTCCCACCTTTCAGTTGGCCCGACACTGAGGCCATTAAGATAATGAATATATCATTGAAACCAAGATAAGCTCAAATTTCTTTTTCTTCCTCTTACAACGAAAACTTCATTTTCTGAAGGAATTTGGATCAAATCATCACTGGCCAAAAGCAAATTTCCCTCCACACCTCAACTCTTTAACGCATGTTTGGCGGGGGAAAAAAACCAAACTTGCTTCCTAAGTGCCCAGTGAATCCACGATGATTAATTCTTCTCATTATTTTGCTGCAAATTCTCATGACCCTCTGTGATGATTCGATCACCCACTTAGAGTTTATGCATATTCATATCTTTTCCTCTCCTGCCGCAGTCGTTGGAGTCTCCTTCACTGGCTGCTGGTGTGCGCTTGGTGCAGTAATTGAGCTGCAGCAGATTGATTACTCTGGGGAGCTGTAAGGCCTTTAAAGGTGAAAACATATCAGTCCTGTTAATTAGGAAACAAAGCTCTGGTGGCAAGTTCAGCAGTCAAATGCTTCCAGTGTAGAAATGAGGAAAGGTATGATTTGTTCCTCTCTGTGAACGCTGTTTACTTTTTTATATTTGAATTAGATTTGTATTTGCTTTATCGGGCTCAGTGCGTGCGATAGCGTATCTGGTAGAACTGCATGGTGTTGGTATTTTAAACCAAAAAGAGCTCAGTGTTTGATATTGATCATAATTATAAGCTGCTGTTAATCACCTCTTAAATTATAAATTATTTTAGATGTTACTTGACATACAGAGTTAAATGAGAGATGAAGAACAGAATCATGGATTCTAAACTTCAACCAAAATCATTTATACCTACTGCTTTTTCTGGGCCTGCTGTCAAAAGTCTTTCTCTGAATTGAAACAATAGATGTTTTTGGGAATAATCATCAAACCCAGGACGACTGCTTTCTGTTGTTTTGGAGCCTATTGCCTATGGTGTGCAAGATTGATTAAAAGAGAACACCTTCTTAAAATTAGGTGACTATTAAACGATAGCATAAGGTTTTATCCAGCAGACAGCATCCTTACATCATCATTGTAAGTACCCTGTGGTTTTATGTTGCTAAGCACTCTAATCTAGAGTGGCCTATTACAAAGATATTAAGGGTAGGGGAAACCATCTGCCACACAATATATCCATAAGGGTCAGAAATAAATAATTTAAAAGTCATTTATATATCTTAAAAACCACTTCCCCCCCCACCCTGTAATTACTGAACAACAGATTGTAGAATCCAGATATTACGAAAATGCTGCTTTTTTTGTAAACAGTGTGGTCCATTGCTACTCTGGGATAGGTCATAGGATGCTGCTGTAGTACCTGTTCTGCTGAGGTCAGGAAGAAATGTCTCACTGAAACAACTGCACATGAGATTGGATTCCAATTAGTGTGTCTTACACCAACATTCATTGTGTTTTGTGGTCTTTTCTTCCCTCTGTTTTAGGCGTTTATTAACACTGCGAAGGAGATATATGAGAAAATCCAGGAAGGAGTTTTTGACATTAATAATGAGGTAACTTTCAGTACTCCGAACACTCTGTGTGGGATGTTTTTTCCCAATGTACAAAGTTCACCTTCCTCAGAAGACTGGGCAGTAAAATGTTTGTTCCTTTTGCATGTAGAATTGTCTGCCATTGTGATAAAAATGGATTAAAGTAAGTGGACCCTATCCATCCATGAAACATCACAAAATAATATAAATCCCCAAAAGAGAAGAAAATCCACTTTCATCCACTTCTCCATATGGTGTCATCTGTTTTCAAAGATAATTTTCCACTATGTAAATGGGGGACCATGTTGATATGCCAGATGCACTCCATGAGCTGTCCAGTGGAGGGGAGGGATTGCTTTGAGAGTTACATAAAGGACTTTTGAAATGTTCCTGGGTTAGGTGGCTGGATTCTGTAGGGAATAAAAGATTAGCCATTTTGCCTGTACGCATTACTGAAATTACAGATTAGAGGGGTCTGTCCCTTTGCTGCTTTGGGCTGGGGAGGTGGGAGCAGGCAGCACTTTAATAATGCAGGAGCCTGAAAAGGCTGTTTAATGTCCGTCTTGGTTTTTTTAAAATTATCGTGCTGTTGAAAACACTGAGCCATAGAAAAAGCAGATTTAAATTCACTTCCAATAAATAGAAATATTAGGATCATGAAGAACCATCAGGACTGTATAAGCTCACTTAACATTCACATAAAACATCGCACTGCATAAGGTTTTTAAATTTGCCAGCATGGAAGGTCCTTTCTGATGGCCAGGTTTTGGGGTGGTTTGTTTTTTAATCCTGCATTGTCCTCAAGTATCACTGCTGAGGTGAAACCACATGAAAATCCACACTACCACACTCGGCTCTGTGAAGAGGTGGATTCTTTGCCCAGGACTCTCAACCTGATGCTTCTTTTAAGCACGATAGTGCTTGCAGAATCACTTGATTAAATGGCTTCACCTCTTTCTGCTAAATATATTTCAACTAGAGGAAATTCACATGATAAGAATATTGCTCTTGTGAGGAAATAATGAGAAATTCAGGTATGTGAAAAGTGTTTGCATTAAGGAACTTGCAAGCAAACAACTCGTGAATATTAACGTTTCAAAGACACTAATTCTGACCAGAAGATATTGGTAAAACTGTTCTAAAGTTTCATTTGGTGATGGAAAGATGTAGAAAATGTTACATTTTTCCAAAGATAAAGCGCTCAGCTCCCTATAAATTGGATGGTAATCAGAGTCAAAAAAAGCACTCCAGTCATATCTGTTGAGTATTCCTGGAGCTGCTGACTGCTCTGCTGTGCCTTCTGGAGCCTTGATTGTAATATGCTGTCAAGAGCCAACAGTCCGTGCTCTTTCATGTGGCTCTGTGCCAAGCCCAGCTCCTTGATTCCTCAAGAAGTTGCTATCAGCCCAGAGGGGGCAAAACCAATGAGCCATAGGGCATGCTTTTTATTAAAGAGGAGTCAAAGAGCGAAAAGAAACCACATCAGCTGCTGTCAATACTGAGCTAGTGCCAGAAACCCCAAGGCTACCACTGTTGCAGAACAACTGCCAAGCGCTATAAATCTGAGATTTACTGTGACGCAAAGTTTCCTTAAGAGCTTAATTTCTGAAGCTACTGTATTACTTTTTTTTTTTCCTGAGTGCTGTATTTTTAGGTGAAATCCACTTGAGGGAGTGAGGGTTAAGATATAAGTGTGATTTTTGATGAATGAAAGAGCCTGTGCTGCGTGTGGGTTCTTGGCAAGGAGCCACGTCTTTTGGGATCATAGAAATTATTGATGACACAGAGCACTCGTGTACCCTCAGCCTCTGCAGCTGATTCAACACAGAAAGAACTTCTGGCTGGAAAGGAAAAGTTTTATATGAAACTATTAAACTAACAGAGATTTTGGAGAGCTTATACCAGATGTTTTGTATTTTCAAAGCCTGGTGCTGAGAAGCATTCAAATACAATCCACTCTCTGTGTGTTCTTGGTAGGGTTTAAGGTGCACAGTTGAACATGGAGATAAAATTTAAATGTCAAGGAAAGCATCTTTTTTTAAGCTGTGTTTAATCACCAAGGACATATCACTAAAAAAATGAAGATTTAAGCTTTGCTATGTTTATTGCCCGCATAAGGAGAACCTTAGAATCATAGAATCACAGGCTGGTAAGTGTTGGAAGGGACCTCTGGAGACCTAGTACAGCCACCCTGCTAGAGCAGGTCTCCTAGAGCAGATCCTACAGGAGCATGTCCAGGCAAGTTTGGAATGTCTCCAGAGCAGGAGACTCCACAACTTCTCTGGGGCTGTCTGTATCAGGGCTCTGTTACTCTCACTGTGAAAAAGCTTTACCTCATGTCTCTGTTGAGCCTCTTGTGTCTCAGTTTGTGCCCACTGCCCTTTTTCCTGTCACTGAGCACCTCTGAGAAGAGCAGGATTCCATCCTCCTGACACTCACACTATCAATATTTATTAGCATTTATGATATCTCCCCTCAGTCTTCTGTATAACCTCCTAAAACAACAAAAATCAACAAAGCTTTTCAAGTGTCCCAGTGTTCTGAGATAGTAACTCTGTGTTACTTGCATTTCAGGCAAACGGCATCAAAATCGGCCCTCAACATGCTGCTACTAACGCGACGCTTGCAGGCAATCAGGGAGGACAACAAGCTGGAGGAGGCTGCTGTTGAGCCTGTTTTTACTTTCTAGCTGCCTGGATGGGGCCCTACTAACTCGTTTGTTTCCCCCTTCCCTCCCCCCACTGCCCCGCTCGCCTCCACTTCGGTTCAGCCGAGACATGAAACTTGTAAGTTGGTTTCCTGTTGCAGAAGACTTTATCCTTCAAATTCTTGTATAACTTTGAATAAATGGTTAATGTTCACTTAAAAGAAACCAACAAAAAGAACCCAGATTTTGGAGAATTGTATTCATATCTATTTACATTTGATTTCTAGGTCAATTGATGTGATTTATTTTTGTTTAAATGTTGTCTTGTGCCCTTGACTTAACGAACTGAATGGTATTAAAACACTACGAAGTCATCTTGAGTATTTTAATCAGTTTGTGTAGTTAGGTTTTTCCTAGCTCCTGCGGTTACCTAATGTTTAATATTGTAGAGCTGTCCTCAAGGTTTTGGGTTTGTTTGGGTTTTTTTGTCCATTTTCAAGGCTATGAAGAGAAGCTGAAGGACTCTTTTAATTCTGTATTTATCACTTTCTGTATATATAGTTTAATAACCTGCTTGGGTGTACTTGCCAAGCTAGAATTCTTTAATGCATTTGCATCAATTCTATACTACATAGAGCTTGGAAAAAAAATACAGAAGCATTACTAGAAGTTGCTTGGACGCTAAATTTTAAGCCTTTTTGACATTGTTAGCATGTTCATCCTCCCCTGTCATGATCCTGCAGTCCAAGAGAAATGGCTTAATGTATATTACTAGAGGCTACCTACGTGCTATCTATTTTAATGCCAAATGTTCGCTGTCTGTCCACAATTTCCACAGCACCTCTTCAGAAATGGATTAGCTGTTTGCCTTAACGAAATATTACAGGTAAAACCAGAGCATAGGTGAAATGTAGCGGAGGGGTCGATCTGTTTAAAATGGCACATAATTTAAAAACTTTAATCGTTTCTTAATGCTTTTTTTATTGTTTAACCACTTGATTTCTAGGTATATTTTTCATGCAAGGACAGTTTTTTCCAACCTAAATGTACAGTGGTTGTGTAAAGTTTTCTTTTTAGTGACAACTTGTAATCCTAAATATATGGTAAGCATCTTGTCTATTGTGAAGAGGGTGTGAAAATAAAATCTGCCAGTTTGGAAATCGTGATGAAAAATCAACTACAAATGCTTTGGTACTTCTTATGGCGGTGGTTGGGGCTGGGGGGAGTGGGGAATGTTTTGCCTCCATTGCAAAACATAAGCCCGTGTTTAAACATTTATTTGTTCAAGTAGAAAACATTCACAATATAAATAAATTGCAGATAAAAAGGTGACACTAATGCCAGGCCAAGCTTCATGTATCTGAAACAAAAATGAAAGGAGTTGGGAGGAGGGTGGGTGGCAGGAAACATCTGCAGAATTTTTGTCTTACTGGGCCGATACTGACTGCAACACAGTGCTGGGGGACATGGATCCTCGGGTCAGCTGTTCCCTGACATTGGAGATGCATGAACTTCAGCCTGGCGGGTGTAACACAGCAGTGAGGCTGAGATGAAATAAAGGTTTAAGAATGTGTGGAACCTTTTCTTTGTGTCTGGGGCAGGAGACAACCCATAAGGATTTATGTTAGCTGCTGACTTCAGCTTGATCTAGGGGATCCTGCTGTGGCAGGGGGATTGGGCTAGATGATCTTTCAAGGTCCCTTCCAATCCCTAATGTTCTGTGATTCTGTGATTTTAAGAGCATTCTGAGCAACAAGATAGAATTGATTTCAGCTATTGTAAGAAAGAGGTTCCTCCATTTACACACTTTCAGCTGATAACTGCTGATTGTTCGATGTTTTTATTTGTAAAACACTTTAGAAATCTGTATTTCTGTGGGATTTTTCAGAAGCCCCCAAGGCTGTTTTACCCTGTTACAGTTTAACAATTACATTAGCTTATATACCTAGCAGGAGGTTTGCTCTTCGAACGCGTGCTGCGCAAGGTTGTTCTTTGACAGTTTTCAGTTTTACATGTATGTTGAGTGAGAACCTGCCTAGCTTTTGTGCTGAATTCCAGCTGCTACTATTGGTTGTTTTTCATAACCAAAGAATTAAAATGTTTAATTGTTCCCCATCGACTTGTGTAGCTGTACCATGCAATAGAAAACTACTGGTACTGAAAAAATCATACCAAGGTGCAGTTTCCCACGTGGTCTAAACCGTAGTTAACTTACAAAAGAGTAAATTTGGAGTGACAAATCCTCCTAAGCATGACTGAAGACTTGTCTCTCTTCTTTCTACTTAAAATGAGGAGCTCCAGGAATTTTGGCACTCACATAGGAAAGATTAACGCTTCCTCTTGATCTTAGACTCGTGTGTTTCTGAGGACTTCAATAATTTGGATATATTCCTGTGCCAGATTAGACTCAGCAGTGACTTAAGGTAAGTGACTGCCCAAATTACAGTGAGAGACAGTCTGAAGCCCTTGGCAGGCAGTGAGCGCTCTAATCCCTGCTTCAGAGATGTCTCCTTTCTAGGGCCTTACGCTTCTTGTTACTCTTGATGAAGAGTGTGGGGTTTTTTATGTTGACATTGAGGTGGTTATTTCTGCCTTTACTGTTTACCTGTGACTGCTGGAGCACCAAATCTGGTCTTGGAAAATTAGGAAAATCCTCTTATCAAGCTCAAAGTTACAGTTAAACTGACAAACGTGTAATAAACCAGTGTAATCGCTCTGAATGAGGGCACTGCCCATGTGCCTTTTTCTCAAAGCTCTTACCTGTCACTTACTACTTTTGTAACTGCTGGTTCCTCTCCTCTGATGGCCTGTTCTGACACTACTGTTTGCCCTACAAGTTTCTTAAGGTGGGGAGGGTTTGTTGTTGTTGGTTGGGTTTTCTCTTAAATCAAATTTCTTGTGTATTGTCTTCCTTTTTCTCATCCTCTGGGTTTTGGGTTTTTGGGTTGTTTTGTTGTTTTTTTTTCATTCAAACCAAAAACCATTCTGTGAAGTGTTTGAGGACAGGTTGGATGGGGCTTTGGGCAGCTTGGTCTAGTGGAAAGTGTCCCTGCCCATGGCTGGTGGGCATTGAAACTGGATGATCTTTGAGATCCGTTCCGCCCTAAGCCATTCTGAGTCTACGTCTGTTACACCTGCACTTCAGGGAATTTGCCCAGTATGGGTCATGGGTGGGGAAGGGGAGGGTGGGAGCCTGGGACAGAAGTATGTGCTGTCTGACCTGATGCTATAAAATGATATGGGAAGAACTGTATGTGATCTACTTGTCATAAGTGCTACCTGCATAGTTTTGCGTGGCAGGGGGGTATAATTTGCTTATTCCCCTTCCACTTCCTGCATGGGAGGAGGAGGAGGAAGACGACTGACAGGTTTTATTTGGATATATTAATGAAATTTGTTTGCTGATGTCATACTTGGGGTTTGTATACACTTCAGTCTTCCCCCGAGAGTATCTAGGGTTTCTTCTGCCATGTCACCGCAGCATAACTTTTAACAGTGTGCTGCGGTGATTTATTTTAATACGGCTCTGAAATCTCCATTTGTAAATAATCCAGGCTGCTGCTGTGTAAGTAGCTGATGAAATGTCTTTACTGGGTCTGCTGCGTATGAAAGAAACCACAACATTAGGCAATAAAAAAACCTACTAACAGAGTGTTACAAAATCAAGACCATGACCAAAAAAAAAAGGCAGCGCATGTTGTGGATCTCTTTTTTATTTTATTTTATTCTTGGGACAGATTTTATTATTTTTGGAACTATTACAAGACTTATGTTAAATATTGTGGATGATAAGAGGAAACAGACTCTTGGCAAACATGGAAAACCAATTACAGCATATTACCCTATTCCCCTTCCAATAAAGGAGGGGCGAAGCTGAAAGTTTATTCTTTGCTCAGCAGCTGGAGGGAGGAGAAGGAGGAGGGTGGGAAAAAAGTAAATGTTCTTGCTTTAGGATTGGCTTGAGAAAAGAGACTGGCTGGAGCAGTCCAAGGTGGAAAGGGCAGAACCCGCATGTTCCCAGGTCAGTTGTACCCCAGGAAGGCTGGAATGCCGGTTAAGGAAATAACCGCACTATCAGGTACGCTGTTCCCTTAAATAAAAAACACATTGTCTTTGATTGTGACTTTCTACTGCAACGAGTCTCCAGAAGTGCACGTAGAACCCAGTGACTACACTGCATCTCCCACTGCAGCGTTGATGAATCAATGCGTCAACAGGTTTTGTGAGATTCTCCCCCAGCCTCAGCATAGTTATAATTTTTGAGATTCCTCACTTAAAGAGAGATAGAAGTGTTTCTACTGGGCAGAATCTTATTGATGGTTAGAACTGGTGTAAATTACAGCAGGATCTACATAGAGCATCTATCTATGGCAAAGCCCAGTAACACGGATCAGACTAACTGGAAACTGGTGATTCACCTTTTCTAGATTTAAACATAAAACCATGGGAGGCAGGAAGATTCTGAAGTGCGAGACTAGTGCAAAAAAAAAACCAAGGTATAACTCTAATGATGGACAATTTAATGTTGTCAAAGTTAAAACAGTCAAGTCAACAGTTTTTCTGATCACAGCTTGGGAAAACATTCTCAGATGCAGGCGATGTCTGAAAGAACGTAACTTAGAAGGATCCGGGGGCACACTGGCAACACCAACACTGGAGCTGAGGCAGCTTCCAGCCTTCGAGGGTGCCTACATGGGTATTTTAGGAGAACTGAGAATGGAAATAGCAGGAGAAGGCAAGGGGCAAGTTAACTGGTCAAGTGCTGGCTCCAAAAAGACCTGAATCCCACTTCAGCACCTGGCTGTGATTGTTGTATGTAAATACAGCAAAATCTCTTGGATGTAGGTGGAAGCAGATTTTTCTGCATTTTTTACCACACAACGTGTTCACTCTGCATTCCTACCCAAGTCCAAATCGGTTTTATTTCCATGCTTTGTTTCTTCACATCCTCTGTGCCCCACGTGTGTTCCTCCTTGTGTGGTTTACCAACAGACCTGTGAGGAGGCTGCTGACTGCCCTGCTGTAGGGCTTCACTATCAGCAGAAAGCTTCAGGATGACTGGAAGAAAATTGTGGTCACCTAAGGCCTAGCACCGTCCTCATGATGGTTTTTTCTTGTTTGGGGGTTTATTTTGAAAGTGATCCTAACTTCTGCTGGCTTTCCAGTTTAATTGCTGTGCAAGGTGAAAAGCAGTTTTCCTCCAATGTCAGGTGAGCTCTAGGGTTCTCAAGTTGTGGAGCTGTTGTTGTAAAGAGGATCTACCCAGAGTTGCAGTAGTGCAAGATCTTCTGCTGAAACCATTGCTTCATGGACCAAAGCAGCAGCTCGCTGTGAGAAGGAGGAGCCATCCTGGATGATGAGGTGCTTGAGCTAGGCTGCTTGAGTCTCCTCTTCCTGCTCTGCAAGGACTGGGGCATCTCTGAGGTAGGCAAAGCAGTGAGGCAATATTCCCCAGCCTTATCTGTGGCTATCAGCTGGATCTGCTGTTTGCTTCAGACTCCACCTTTGCTTGGGAGGGGCTTGTGATTCCATGAGGTAACTCTTCCTCCCAGGGCTGGGGCTGATTACACTGACCATGTGCTCCTACCCTAAGCCAGGACAGAACAATAGAAAACCCACATGCCACGGCTTCCTCCTCTGTCCAGGTGGGGAGGGTTGTTTAGCTCCACATGCTTTTACTCTTGCAGTTGTGTTGGTCTGGGTGAGAAGGTGAAATACACGAGGGAAGGCATCAGCCTCTCTTGGACCTGTGCAGGTTGTCCATTGCCTACTCTGTGCACGTGGCACTGAGACCCCGTGGCCAGTATTAATCTGTGTTACTTGGATTTAGCTCAGATTGATTAGGAACAGGTCTGGACTGACATACCATAAACACCTATTAAACCAAAATAAATACATCTACAGGGGGTTAAGTTAAACTGGTGCAGCTTTGTGCAACCTTCTCTAGTTGTTCCTGCTCTAGCAGGGGGGGTCTGAAGAGATGATCTTCAGACGTCCCTTCCAAACCCTACCACATCATGATGGTGCTCCCTTGGTGTTGAGAGTATTCCAGCAAGGAAGGTGGAAGCTGAAGAGGTGAGATTTCCTCCTGGGAGCCCTTTCCATGTTCAGAGGAGGGTACAAAGCCAGGTCAGCACTTTACATGTGGGATCGGATTCCCTGGCACTACCAGAACTGTGGCAGCTGCTGTCGTGTTCAAGCAGGGCCACTTCAGTTGTTTGTGCTTGTTCAACAACTGCTTTTTGCAGGCTGGTCCTGAGCCATGACCCTGCTACACACTGTTGGGTCAGCACAAGAAGATGTGTGAGAGGTCACTTCAGCAACATCACCTCCTGCAACCTGGGCTGAGTTTCTTAGTCATGGCAAGGGCAGCCCAGCCGGTCATTCCTTATCCCTTTCTCTTGTCCATCCCCTGCCCCACCTCGCCCCAAATCTGCCTGAGCTCATCCCACAGACTCCTCTGGCCCAACTCCAGCTGGAGAGTTATCGGTCTGGATCTTGTGGTGCCTCACCAGCAGAGTGACTGCGCGTTAAAGAGGCAATATAGCTGTTCTGCTTAGGAAAATGGTAGGAAATGGGAGGGTTTAAACTTACTTCACTGTATTTTACTACTTATAATGCTCTCTCTAAAATAATTTAATTTCACATTGAAAAGTTGCTGCAGCAAAGGGAAAACCCTTTCTTCCTCTTGATCATTGTATGTGACCAAATGAGGGTGAGAAAAGAAGCAGTGAAGGTAAAAACTTTGTTTTTTAAGTGGATAGACAACTTTCACATCTGTACTTTCTTCTTTTCACAGTCTTAGCAACAAGTAACCATCTGTGCTGTCACCTATTCTACTTGCAAATGCTGCCTGGCACACCCCAGATTGTGAACCCTGCCTGTGCCTGCTGTGCTGACACCGGCTTGAATTTTGATATAAACTAGGCTGGCCTCATCCAGAGACAAAAATAATGCAGAGGAAAATACCTGACTGCCCCGCTAAAGTCGCCCTCTCAGAGATTAAAGTTTTCTCTGGGTGACTGTCCAAAATGCGATGTAAGTTTCACCTTGGGGAGATAAAACAATGTTTTGGGTTTGCCCTAAATCATAATGAAGCCCTTGGAAGCTGGCAGCTGGCAGAGTCAGTATTTGCTGGGACAACAGTTTCAGGTTTAGTTTGCTTTTTGGACCAGCACAGTGCAGCAGGGCCATGCCTGGACCCCAGGCCCTTCAGTGTCTCTGAGGTGGCAGATCACTGATGTACGAACTGAAACCTTTTCAGGGCTCACAGATCAACACTCTTCTCTTTATTTGACCTCCTGATGTTGAGGTGGGTTTAAATAAGCAGAGAAACGTGTTGTATGTGATGCATGCTTCCAGGTACGCGCTGAGGGGGTGTGTGCATTGAAGAAGCATTTAACAGAAAGACAAGCAGCATCTGAAAAGCCTAATTGACTCCAGACACAACTAGCCTGGAGTTTGTTTCCTCTTAGTCCAACTTTCTGACCTTGTAAAAATTATCCTGATTGTGTTCTACTAAAGCAAGGCCACAACCATGCAAAAACACCTCTCACGAGTGCCAGCGTGGAGACGCACCAAGTCAAGCTCTGTGCCTGGAACAAACGGCTGCAGCATCAGCCCCAGCATTTGTGTGTTTGTTTTCCTTTGCTTATGTCTGAGCAACAGTCTGGCTGTCTGCGAGAAGCTGAATCAGGGAGGGTTTTTGTGTGTGAGTTGTCATGCCCAAAGCAGAAACAAACTTGTGCACAGGGGAGGTGAGTTCCTGGTAGGTTTCCAGGGGAGTTCACACAGCCCTGCAGAGCTGGGGTTTCCTCTTGGGATCATAGAATCACAGAACATTAGGGATTGGAAGGGACCTCAAAAGATCATCTAGTCCAATCCCCCTGCCACAGCAGAATCACCTAGACCAAGTCACACAGGAACTCATCCAGGCAGGTTTTAAACATCTCCAGTGAAGGAGATTCCACAACCCCCTGGGCAGCCTGTTCCAGCGCTCTGTCACCCTCAAAGGAGGACAAACGTCCTTGGAGGACAAAGGTGAATGTTTAGGTTTTCACACAAGGCACAAAGAGGAAAAGTGTGCAATGGAGGGGACACGAAGTGTGTGGTGCTTTTAGCACTGGCCTGTGGCTCTTTTTGAACGTCCCAGGACCCACAGCAAGTAACACAGGCTACACCATGAGTATGTTCTCCTTTTCCTCCAAGTTAAGCCATTTCCATCATGCTGATGCATGTTCAGAAGTTTGGCCCTTAAATCATTCTGTGCCAGTTGAAAAGAAGACCACAGCTGACAAGTTCACCTCTCTGTCACAGTAGAACTCTTCCAGAAGCTCTGAACTTAGAATAGTTTAGGTTGGAAAAGACCTTCAAGATCATCAGGTTGATTGTGTCTGAGACCAGTCCCTCAGAGGTGGGTCTGAAATAGTGGAAGAAACCACTGATTTTACTTTTTCTCTGGCTTTGTGCATGTCCCTACACCCTTCTGACCCCCATATTTCCATGCCAACCCTTATGGAGACAGAAAGAACAAGGAGAGAGGAAGAGCCAGAAGTCACTTCACCAGTGGCTCTGCTGTAATGCACCGCTGTGGCAAACACGGTGTAAAACACACAGAATACTACTGACGTTTTGCTGCAAGAAAACTCAGAATTTCAGGGTGCAACCTCCATCACTTTTTGCTACTGAGGTATGAGGCTCTTGTACTTGGCCCTTGTGAGGCCTCGCCTCGAGTACTATGTTCACTTCTGGGCCCCTTGTTATAGGAAGGACGTTGAGATGCTGCAGATGCTCTCCAGAGGAGAGCTACCAAGCCTGTGTGGGGCTTAGAGAAAAAGTTGTATGAGAAGAGGCTGAGGGAGCTGGGCAGGTTTAGTTTTGAGAAGAGGGGGAACCTCATTGCCCTCCACAACTACCTGAAAGGAGGTTGTAGAGAGGTGGATGTTGGCCTCTTCTCCTTAGTGACTAATGACAAAACCGGGGAAATGGTCTGAAGTTGAGGCAGGAGAGGTTTGGATTGGAGATTAGGAAGAAATTCTTTACAGAAAGAGTGGTGAGGCACTGGAAGGGCCTTCCCAGGGAGATGGTTGAGTCACCATCCCTGGAGGTACTTTAAGAAACATTTAGACCTGGTGCTTCACACCCGCTCTAGTGGCAGGTGTGGAGTGGGTTAGTTTGTGCTTGTCCATCAGTCGGGTATTTAGGTTTTTTTGTTGCTGTGGGTCTGGCTGGACTCTGTGATCTAGGAGGTCCTTTCCAGCCACGATTGTTCTATGTCTGATGTAATGCAACGCTTTTGAAATGTCTCAGCGCTGAGCTGGGAGGAGGGGGGATGAAATCAAAAAGAATCTTCATTTCTTTTTAATGTTTTTTCAGTTTTTGAGAAGTGGGGGTGGGTGGTTGCAGGGAGCTCACCAGAGGATCGAAACGGCACCGCAGCGGTTCTGCAGAATGCTCTCTTAGGAGTTATCAATAGGTGGCATATGTAAGTCATCGAGAACCGTGTCAAGACAACTCCACCAAGCGCCAGTAAGGGCCCAGCCGCAGCATGGTGGTTTCATGTTCTGTGCTGAAAAGCGGAGCATGGGACGGGGTGAGGAAGGAGAGGTGAGGAATATAAAAAGGACATGGTGACAGGAGGGAGGAGGTTGAACCAGGAAAAGAATTTTTAGAGCAATTGGGTAACTTTTCCAAAAGCTTTGACTGACTGTTTTTTGAAAGATGAGAGAAACCAGATCTGTGCAGAGGGAAGACTTCTCAGATTGGTTTTTCAGAGGGTGGGAGGATGGTGTAAATTGGACATTAGGACAGCGGAGGGAGATGCAACCACAACTTCTAATTGTTACAGTGAAATGCCAGAACAACCTACTTAGGAAGTTTGGGGTATCTGCCTCACCAAGGATTTCTAAGAACAGGTTAGACAAACATCTGTTGGGGATTGTCTGGGGCTACTTTATCCCATCTTTGTGCAGCCTGGAGGGGAACCAGATGGTCCCTTCAGATCCCTCTCAGATCTCTTCCCAGAAGTTTACTGGGCAGGGAGGGGAATGGACCTGAGTTTAATGAGAAAACAGTATCATCCTATTAGTTGATACCCTTGCAGAATAGGAAAAGAATCAGAAACCACCTCTAAGTGGATTTATTTTTAATTGTTGGTGACTTGAGGTTTTATGAAACATTTACAGGAGAAAAAAAAAAAGGGGAGGAGTTATAAAGCTGAACACACTTGAAAAAGTTCCTCACTCTGTTTGTGGTGGGATGTGTTGCAAGAAACAACTTCAAATATGTCCTTTCCTTGGTGGAAGTAAGTAGAAAAATACCAAGTTTAGTTCTCAGGGACATTACAAAGCAACAAGGGGAGCAAAACTAGTGAGTTGATAATGAGTTTTCAAGGATATTGTAAATGTGTGTTTGGCCTCGGGTTTGCCAACGCACGTAGGTAATTCTGACCATATCCCAGAATGTCACCTGGGTGCTCCTTGCTTGTGCAAATGCAGGGAATCACCATGAGGGATCCCTCTTGCTCCCCAGCCTGCAGAAGGCACGAGTTCACAGAATCACTCTGGTCGGAAAAGACCCCTGGGATCATTGAGTCCAACCATCTACTCTACCTTACAAGTTCACCCCTAAACCATATCCCTCAACACCTCATCCAAATGATCTTTAAACACATCCAGCGATTCCTCAGCACCTTCTCTGAAAAAGCTGTCTTGAAAGGATGCTGAATGGAAATGCTAATGCCAGCCTCTCACTTCCTGGGCAGGTGAACCTGGTGGCTGCAGCACAGTTTCTCACCCTCTCCACCTTCCTTGAGCTGCATGTTGGGAAGTTCCGGTGAAACGTAGCTGCTGTGGAAAGTTCTGCTCACAGCGAGCAGGAGACGTGACCCATCGGCGAGTCAGATCCAATTTTACGAGCAGCTCTGAGTCAGGGTGGAGCCCGTGAAGTGAACTTTGTGTTTAAGGAGGAAGTGCTGTTGGGGTGTTGCTAAGCAGATGAGTTGCCGTGTATTTTTATGCCTGCTGATGGCTTTGTCGGCTGTGTGACTTCACTCTTAGATATGATGCCTTCCACTTACCAAGGACAAAGGTCAGACATCGTCAGCAACGTGATAGCTGTGTCACTCCATATAAGAAGAGGGTTGTTCTTCTGAGCTGTCCAAGATGGAAACGGAGTTCGTAATGCACAGCGAAAACAAAACCCACCATGAAACTGTCAGCTTGTGTCACGTTCTGAGAGCAAAAGTGCTCATGAGCAGAGATCACAGAATGAGAGGGGTTGGAGGGGGGACGTCTGAGGATAATCTAGGTCAGTTTGCTGGTGTTGCCCTGTTTTCATAAGAGCTCACTCCCATCCTAATTGGAGTGACCCATCTACCTGAGTGTCTCCAGTGGCAACGGGAGCTGTCAACTCAGATTTTGTGTGGAAAGTTGTAATCCCACCTCTTACTTCAGTATTTGGGATGCGAGCTTCTGGAGCTTTCTGCCCCTCTGCTTTCCTGGTTCTGTTCCTGAGGTCAGGAGTTCCCTGACAGAGAAGCAGTTGTTTGGGCCACTTCCAGCTTTTATCATTTGGGCTGGCTTAAGCTTCAAAGTGAAAAACCAGAAAACCTAACCAAACCCAAACTAGTATCTCCCCTGGCTTGTTCTCCTCTCCCTTGACTTACTGGTGCCACAGGGTGGCTCCTTGTAGCACTTTGATTTCCACCGCTTTTTAGTTTTTCAGCTGAAATCATTACAGCTGTTCTTTCCGCTACGAGTCTCCGGCTTCCCGCGACTACCCCGAGTCCCTGCGCTCTCGGTTTTGCAGCACTGCTGAAACAGTTTCTTCTAGAGAAAAAAGAAGGAATGTTGTTTTCCCTTAGCATGTCCTTACCCTCTCTGCCCTTTCAGCCACTTCAGCTGTCGGTGCCCCCATTGCTGCCCGGTTTAGAGAAACTCTGAGCAAACTTTTGCCGGCAAAAGAAACAGAAACTTAGTGTTTTTCGCTTTGCTTGCCTTGAAACAAAGCTGTTCCGCGATGAATAGAACCTGTGTGTGCGCTGAGGTCATGCCATTTCAGAGCCTCTTCCCAACAACCGGGGCAGTAAAACGTGACGCTTCAGCTCATCCAAAGCTGCGAAATTGCATCCCCAGTGCTAAACCGTGTGGAGGGCAGTGACTCCCAGCACAGGCTGGGCTCCCGGTGCAGTGTCATGTCTGTCCTTGCAGAAAGAGAAGTAATAGAAAGGCTGTGAGGTGAGAAGTTGATGAGATTTGGCGACATTCATGCAGTTCCTTCATCAAACTAAGAAAAGCTGGAGGCTATGGCATGAATTTCTATGGGAGCTGAGACACGGTGTGACCCATCATAGGCAGATACCTGGCCTGGGATGCCAGAAACAAGACACAGACTTCTGGGACCTTCCTGGGGACTACTTGTCACGAGGTGTCATCTGCCACCTTCAGAATCGACAATGTCTAGATCTTCAGGCCACACTTTGCTCTACGTGCCTGCTAAAAGAGCTACCGGTTCTTCAACCTCTCCTCACTGAATGACCTTCCTCTGTACTTCCAGGTGATAGTAAATCATTTCAGTTTTGCAGTTGGTAGTCCCCGTGCCACGCTTCTTGCAGAGCACATTAACGTCACCTAATTATGCCCGTCCTACACTCACTGAGCTTTGTGCAAACCGTTCCCACCTTGAAAAGCTTTACCTGGCTGGGTGAACTGGAGCAATCCCCCTGGGTTTTGTCAGGGCACACACCTTGGCTCAGCAACTGCTGTTGATATTCTCAGCCATTCATGCAAATTCTTTCTAATCTGGAAGCCAAATGGTTGGCCCCAGCAGGGTTATGGCTTTGTCCCAGCAAAGGGCTGGGTGGCCACAAGTGAATTTTTCATCCTTGTCATCTCTTGGGTATTTTAATAAGCTGCTACCAACCAGGTTAATCACAGAGGCTGTTCCCTTGCTCTCCTACCGAGATGAAGTGCTGGTGGGTGACTTGGGGAGACACAACTTTCTCTTTGGGGGGCTGGCCAAAGGGTGAGTTAAGGTTTCAAGACTTCTTCAGTTCATGTCCCATCTCAGAGCAGTGAAACCCCTGAAGTGCTTTTCCACATTTCCCATTGCTGAGAGTGGCCTTAAAAGCTCCCCTGTCATGTGGGTTCTGGTTCTTCTACTGCTGGAAAACACTGGGAGACTCTGTTGTTATTCCCCGAGTATCTCATTTCAGTGGTCACAGCCTGAGGATTATTTATGGGACCCGAGGAGCTGGTTCTGTGCCTTCAGCCACTCACTACAGACTAGGGCTTTTTTTTGCCCCCTGAACAAATATTTAACTAAGTACCTACACGTGTCCCCCCGCCCATCGTTGCCAGCGCCACCGCGCTGATAAACTTCTGTTTTACAGACAAGCTGCATTTCCCTGATTGTCTTACCACGATATTTGAGAACATCTTGTCGTGCCAGGGAAGCTTCACAATCTGACTGATGCTCAATGAGAGACTGAAACGAGAGCTGTGGAGGGAGCAGTGAGGCTGCTGACGGGTTTCTCTTTGCCCCTAAATCTTGGGGAACGTCAGTCTTTGAAAGTGAGTTCTGTGCAGGCTTGTGCCACGCCGCGGTGCTGGGCTGTGGGATTAGGGGTGAAGATAAGCAACACGCACGGAAAGGTGGACTCGTGGGTGTTTCTAGGCTGTTTATTGTCTGGTCTGGGAGACAAAACTGTTGATGGTAACTAGGGAGGTGCTTGATAGGGGTTGGGTTTGTGAGCTTTTAAAAATTCATTTAAAGTGGAATCATCGTAAACCGAGCAAGTGTAGTGAATGCTCGCTTGGGGCACGCGCTGCTTCAAAGTTCAGGGTTTATGTTGTTGTAAACACTGTTTCCACTTGGTGCTTTTAACTTTGTGGATAAAGACCACGGTGAGGAAAAGGGAGTGCGTTCTACCGCACCATCAATGCATTCCTTGGTTGAAAGCACAGGCCAGTGGTACCTCCCTGGCCTGACCTTGCAGATGCTGGTGGCCCTTCTGCATCCTCGCCCTTCCCATGAACCAGTGCTTTGCCCCTAAACCCCAGAGACAGATGAGTAGGCCAGGCATGAGGGACGTGATGTGGAGGAGTTTCCACAGCCCTCGTGAACTCCTGCATTTACAGAAGTGATGACCTATGGAGGAAGAGGAGCTTCCAAAGTCCACGTTGTCCAGCTCCCGTGTGTTGAGAGAGGAAAAGCCGCGTGAAAAGCGGCCAAGCCGCCTTCTCTCCATCCTGCAGCGGAGGTGTGAGGTGGGCACAGCCAACTGTCCCCGAAAAGGGTTGGGGGGGGAGCAGGAACACCGGGCTGTTTTTTCCTTTCCACGGTGCTCCAGGGGTCCGTTTTGTTATCTTGGTACTTTTAAGGCGCTTCTTGAGTTTGCCGAGCGACGCAGACCATCCCGCAAGCTCCAGCGGTCAGTTTTGAGTGGGGATTGTCCCGTTTCCGTACAAGCAGGGTTTGTCTCCGTTCGCAGCACGGACATGGCAGCAGGCGGTGCCGCTGTCACACCCCCCCGCCTCCACCGGAACAGCCCTCGATGGCCGCTGGGGGCAAAGTCCACCCGACATCACGAACTCGGGTGAACAGCCTCTCCACCACCCCGCGCCGTCTAACCTCCCGCTCCCCGCCCCGGGCTTCACCGAGACTTTCCCGGGACGCGAGCAGCCGCTGTCCTCCCCCCTCCCCCGGGACCGGCGGACGGGGCGGAGCGGCGGGGGCGCGCACGGAAGACGCTGTGCCCGCGCCTCATCCTCCGCCCCGGGGGGGTGGGGTTAGTGACCAGTGACCCCTGCACAGCCCCCTACCCCTGGCTCGGGGTTTGTATTTTTTGTTCTTTTTCTCCTCTTTATTTTTCTTTTTTCATATTTTAAATTTCCCTTTTCCCTATGTTGTTATTTTTTCCTTTCCCCTCATCCCCCCCTTTTATCCTATTTTTGCTCTTTCTCTTGCTTTCTTTCCTCCCTCCTTTTTCTTTTCTCCGTCTTTATTTTTCCCTTTGTATTTTTCTCGTCTTTTTTCTCCTTTATTTTTGTCTTATTTATTTGTGCTTCCCTTTTCTCCTCTTTTTAATTTTCTTTTTATTTTGTTATTAATTTTCTTCCTTTGTTCCCCCTCCTTTTCCTCCTTTTTATTTCCTCTTTTTATTTTTATTTTTCTCTTTTTATGATTCCTGTTTCCGCCCCCCTCCCGCTTCTCTCCTCGTTGCATAAATTATGCCGGGCGGGGCGGTGACGTTGCGGTGTGTGTGGGGGGGTGTGGGCGGGGCGCGCGGCTGGCGCTCGCCCCCGAGGGAGGGGGCGGTGTCGGGGACGCGCCTTGTGCCGGCGGAGGGAGGAGGAGGAGGCGGCGGCGACGGCTGTGGTGGTGGTGGGAGGGGGCGGGCGGCAGCCGCCTGGCTGGTGTCGCGCTCGGCTCCGGGCTCCGGCGGGCGCTCGCTCTCGCTTTTCCCCGCTCGGGAACTATCGGATTAAACTTGAATCGAGTGAAATTACACAAAGGAGCGAAGACGCGGAGCCGGCGGGACGCGGCGGACGGGGAGGAGGAAGCAGCGAAGAGTAGCCGAGCCCGGCGCTGACCCTTCCTCTGCCCTCCCCTCCCGGGCAGGGATCCCCCCCTCTTCCTCCTCCTCCTCCTCCTCCTCCTCCCCCCTTACCCCAGCGACCAACTCCGTGTGTGTGTGTGCGTGAGACCCGCACCCCCCCGCCCCGCGTCCCCTCCTCCTCCTCGGCGGAGGCAGCGAGCGGGGGACATCGGTCCCCGACGGCCCCCCGACGGCCCCGCACCGCCCCGGTGAGTGACCCCGCACCTCGCTGCGAGGGAGAGAGGGAAGGAGGGAG